>JAHIAM010000570.1:0-113505 GCA_021605205.1 Aegilops longissima
GTGTCGGGACCCGATTCAAGTCACATCGACCTAGCTGGTAACACCTCATATCACTTTGCGGCCTCACTGCGGTATTCCACAGGTGTCGCCTTACCATGGCCGGGACCGTTTAGCCTTTTGGCTCACGTATATGATAGTGTCGCTAGCATCCACATGACAAAGAACCGGGCCGACATGGCTGGTAAATGAACCCAAGCGGCACTAACCTATGGGGACGAGGCATACATGAATCACTTGAGCATGTCGGTCATCAGCGTATGAATTTGGGCTGTAACCTTTGGGCTATGAGGACTCCGGTATTCGGAACTGTAGCAGAGCTAGGAAGGACTCGAATACCACGCGTGACATTTCCCGAAGGAGACGGACATAAGAGCGAAATGAATCACATGCGGCCGGTCAAGTGTCCAGCGGTAGTCTTTGGGCTAGCAGGACTCCGGTGAACCGGGCTGTGGCGGACTACTATCGCTCGAAGCGCGAGACTACATTTCCCCATATGAGAGG
The DNA here is from genome assembly GCA_021605205.1 of Aegilops longissima. NCBI lineage: Eukaryota > Viridiplantae > Streptophyta > Magnoliopsida > Poales > Poaceae > Aegilops > Aegilops longissima. Next base: position 502 of record JAHIAM010000570.1, read on the forward strand.
CTGCCAAGGATAAACAACTAGATTGCGGATCCCTCATACCAAGCATTTCAATCATACCGCATAATATGCCCGATATGAGTAAATACAACAAGGCATCACAACAAAACTCTACAACTCAAGTACTTTATTTAAGAGGCTCAGGAGCCATACATAACTATAGTCATACAGGTAGGGGTCACAGGACCCAACACTCAAATCATACAATCATACAAGCACATGCGAAGCAAACTAGTGCAATCACAGACTCTAGAAAGAAAGAAAGCTTGTTGGAGCCTTTCTATCTACAATGGCCCTTCACAAGTCTTAGATGCCACACAGGTGGCTAGTTCACTAAATCGAAGTCAATATCTACATAGAATCCGTCGGAGGGTAGTATAGTCCTCTGAAAAACATTAATTAAGCAAACATGAGTACAAAGGTACTCAGCAAGTCTTACACAGAATCATATCATACATGCACATTCTCAAGGAAGGAAGTGGAGTTATTTGCAACAAGCCAGCTTTGACTCTTGGCTAAGCTATCCTCGTGACACCATTTTGTAAAGCATTTGTATTACAGAGTCCACTAATCACCATCACAATACTCCACCGTGGATCCTCTCGTCATCCCGAGAGGGCCATCCACGATACTCACACTTATCTTGAGGCTTTTAGTAGTATCCATTTACTTGTCTATGAACTGATATAGGTAACGAAGTCCTTCTCCGTGGACACGGCTATTGAATAGATCATATTTAACCCTGCGGGGTGTACTTCTTCACACGCTCTCACCACTTATAAATCGTTTACGACATGTACTAAACAACCTTCAGCGGAAGCCCAGCGTGGGTGTCGGCACAGCCTACCTAAACACTCAAGTCCCTAGTCGGGTGTATCGCCTATTCGGGTTCCATCCATGAGGAGTCCGGCCGAGGTTTCCCATACAGCCCGAGCGATGTGTGCGGGTTCGAGATACCAAGCGGGCACTCGGTACAGACCCCGTGCCTACCGCAACAACCCACCCCTAAGGTCAGCGTTGCGTGCGGCTGACATCTACAAACACGAAACTACTTGCAACTCCGGACTAAGAACAAGGGTGGTTAAGAAGCGAGGAGGGTCAATTAAGGATCCCAATGTGTGGTAGTAGCTGATTCATGGATCACAAACACAGATCTCAGTTCTTAAGTTCGGCTTCAATGAAACAACCCACCATGTACTCCTACATGGCCTCTCATCGATACCTTTACCAAATCGTGTTCAACACTTTCACTCTCGAACCAACACAACCTTTCCTCCAGTTCATCATCCCGATGAGCGGACTGACACAACTCTAAGCATAGCAAGCATAGCATGGTAGGAATCACAAACATGGCTCAATCAACTCCTACACATACTAGTGGGTTTCATCTAATTCTTGTGGCAATGACAGGTCATGCGGAGGAAGTGGGTTCAACTACGCAGCACACAACAGTTTGAATCGCGTTGTCTTAATGCGATAAGCGAAGCGAAGCGAGAACATGGGTTTGTATCGAAATGATCAGCGGGTTGCTTGCTGATGGGCGGGGTAGGAACGCCCTTGGATGGGTAGTCGAGGTTATCTTGAGGCAGAACCTATCATGAAAGCACACAGTAAACACACATGACAATATGCAACAATATGATGCATGCTATGACATGGCAATATGGATGTGTGTTGGTCTAATGCAAGCTGAAAGAACGGGGATGAACTCATTTGAATCAAGGATTCAAATGATAGCTCATTGAGTTAGTCCTAATGGTGCAATTTCTTATTCTGGTTATTCAGCATAGTTAACTTGTTTTAACATGCATGAAACCTGTACCAATGGATAGAGTGGATTTTCTGATAATTTTCATATATAAATCTTTGCATTTGGAGTTATAGAATAAAAGTTATAAGCATTTGAAATTTGAATTATATTCGGAATTTGCTATATCAAAACAAATCCGAAATTCATTTATTAACGTCGGCATGAGGTCAAGCGTGACGTCGAGGTCAGCAAGGTCGTCCAAGTCAAGCTGGCAGTGGGACCCGCATGTCGATAGTTAGTTTAACTAATTAACTTTAATTAGAACGTTAACGGTCCACTGTCATTGACTTCGGAAGCGATCAGCGGGGCCCACCGATCAATGGTCGTGATCAACTTCGCGGCGTCTAGCCTTGGCGAAACGGTAGCGTGAACAAAGTGCTTTACGCGTTCGGCCGCAAATGGGCGCGGAAGGCATCTCGTGGAGCTGGAGATGAACCGCAGCTCTGGTGGAGTTAGTTGGGGTCGGGGTGGCGGAGTTGGCGCGGCGGCGAGTTTAAGCGGCGGGGCTCGGGTGACCTCGGACTCGTTGCTGGGGGCAAGGTGAGCGCGTGGAGTGCAGGGTTGGACCAGCATAGCGTGGTGAGTCACGATGGACACGGTGGCGTGGCGTTGGGTGGCGAACCTCGTCGGCGACGAGCTCCAGCGGCGATGCGTTCAGGCGAGATCGTGTGCTCGTTGTGGTGCGAGAAAGAGAGTGGAGAGGATGGGGAGGTAGCCAGGCTCACGGCGGTCTCGTAGAGCCCGAACGGCGTGGTCGGGACGATCGATCTGGCGGCGGCAGCGAAGGGATCTCCGGCGGTGGAGTGGCGAAGTCGGTGCGGTGGCAGGCGAAACAAGCGCTCGGGGCTCGGCTTGTTCGCGAAGTCGACGGCAATGGCTGGACCGCAGTCTCGTGGCGGGGGCGGCGGTGGCTCACGGCTCTGACGGTGGAAGCGGCGGCAGTGGCGTCGGCCATGGCGAGGAAGCGAGGAGAGAGGCAGGGCGAATGGCGTGTCGGGGTGAGGCGACAGCGTGGAGGCCGTCGAGGCAGCGGCGGCGAGGAGGTGAAGCGTGGCGGCCAGCTGCGTGGCGCGCCCTGAGCTCGCCGTCGGGCACTGGCTGCTGCTGGCCGAGCCAAGCAGCTGTTCATTGGCGGCTGCTGGGCTGGGCAGGCGGTGGGCGAACGCAGGCGTCGAGTGAGGTTTTCTGATTTTAATCTTTTCTAATTTCCTGCAACTTTGTGGGGTTTTCTAAAATACCAAAACTGTTTTAAAAATCACCAAAATGCTCCTGGTCCCTTGTTGGAATATTCCCAACATGAAACATTTTGGTTTGGCAATTTTGAACATTTAAAATATTTTATATAATTTAAAATGCTCAAGTTCAAAACTTGTGAATTAAACCAAGGACCTTTGGTTGACCTAGAAAATGATACACCTCCTTTGACATGGGTTACGAACCAAAACAAAGAGGATGAGCATTTTGAAGGCATTTGATTCATTGAAATAATTTTAGTAAACCCTAGTTGAATTAAGGGGGTGTTACGGGGTTCCTGCCTTCCCCATTTCAAAATTAAATGGAATTTAAACATGATGCACACCCTAATGCATGGTCTAAGCGGGATGTGACAACTCACCCCCACTCAAAAGAATCTCGTCCGAGATTTAGGATCTATTCGAAAAAGGTGGGATACTCAAGTCGAAGGCGATCCTCCCTTTCCCAAGTTGCTTCTTGCTCGGAATGGTTTGACCATTGAACCTTTAGAAACTTGATATTCCGGCGTCAGGTGAATGCGCTCGGTTTGATCGAGACCTGAGCGGGATATTCTCGATAGGTGAGGTTATCTTGGATATCAAGCGTTTAGTGGTCCACTCCACGGATAGGATCGAGAAGCAAGCGCTGAGTTGGGAAGCGTGGAAGACATCATGGACTCTGGAAGATGCGGAGGTAGTTCTAATTGGTAGGCAACTTCTCCTCGTTTGGCAAGAATGCGAAAAGGTCAATGTAACGAGAGCCAACTTGCCTTTGATACGAACCGATGGGTTCCCTTTAGAGAGTAACCCAAGGTAAGCCTTCGCCAATTTCATAAGTCACAGGCTTATGCTTGCGGTCATATTGGCTCTTTTGGCGAGATTGGGCTGTTTTCAATTTCTCACGAACAACGAACTTGCTCTTACGCTTCTGAATCATATCCGGGACAAGAGTTGTCTCTCCCGGTTTCGACCAGTTAAGGCGTTCGACATTTCCGTCCATAAGAACTTGAAGGGCTTTGCCCGAGGCTGGCTTGATAACTATTGTTATAAGCGAACTTCGTGAATGGAAGGCATTTCTCCCAATTCATGCGAAAGAGATGATGAAGCTTCGAAGCATATCCTCTAGGATTTGATTGACTCGTTCTACTTGACCACTTGATTGGGGATGGAAAGCGGTGCTAAAGGAGGCGAGTTCCCATAGCGTTTGAAACTTTCCCAAAATCGAGAGGTGAAGAGACTTCCACAGTCTGAGTTAATCTCTAATGGAACACCATGAAGAGACACTATTAGAGATGTACAATTGAGCTAGCTGGCTGGCGGTTATACTCTCACGAGCGGGTAGGAAGTGGGCTACTTTGGAAAGGCGATCGGCGACAACGAAGATAGCATTATTCCCTCTCTTGGTCTGGGAAACCGGTAATGAAATCCATACCGATTTTATCCCATTTCCATTCAGGAATTTCCAAAGGTTGAAGGGTACCGGCAGGCCGTTGATGCTCTGTTTTAACTTCGACGGTAGCGTCGCGATTAGCAATGTATTGACGATTTCTCTCTTCATCCTAGTCCACCAAAACCTCTGGCGTAGATCTTGATACATTTAGTACTACCGGGATGAATGGTGAGAGGAGAGTCATGAGCTTCCTTAAGGATGAATTGCCGTGGCTGTTGTTTCTTAGGAACCACCAAGCGGTTTCAAAGACAACACCTCGTTCATCTATGGAGAAACATTTAGCAGCTCCGCTAGCAATGTTCTCCTTGATCCGAGATATTCCTCTATCATCTTGCTGAGCAGCTATGATTCGATCCGTGGTCAGGTTTACGCCACCAGGGTGGAAAGGAATCCTCGAGGAACAATGTGAAGATTAAGCTTACGAAATTCCTCGTGGAGAAATGGTTGACTTTGTTGTAACATCAGATTGTTACAATAAGATTTGCGACTTAGTCGTCAGCCATGACATTAGCCTTGCCGGGGTGTAGGATATTCCTAAGTCGAAATCTGTAATCAACTCGACCAACGTCTTTGCACGAGATTCAGATCCGGTTGGGTGAAGATATACTTCAGACTTTGGTGATCGGTGTAAATTTACATAGCGATTACCCGAAGGTAATTTCGCCGAGTTTTGAGTGCATGAACCCTTGCTGCAAGCTCTAGATGCGTGTGTGGGGTAGTTATCCTCATGTGGGCCTTATCGTCGAGGCGTAGGCAATCACATGGCGATCTTGCATGAGTATGCAACCTAGTCCTTGTCGCGGCGTCATAATAGATAATAAAGTCCTTAGAAATCTGGTGGAACAAGCACGGGAGCAGATGTCGAGCGTCTTTTCAGTTCTGAAAGCTGAACTTCGCCTTGTGGCGTCCATTCGAACTTCTTATCTTTCTTGAGGAGTTCGGTTAGAGGTTTAACAACTTTAGAAATTCTCGTGAGCGGCGGCAATAGCTTCGCTAAACCAGAAACTCGAACTTGCTTGGCGATTCAGGTGGAGTCAATCAGGGCGGCTTGAACTTCGCTTCGGGATTGACAACAATGCCCTTACGGAGATTACATGTCCTAGATAGGTCATACGGTAACAGAATTCACACTTAGAGAATTTGGCATAAAGGCGGTGCTCTCGAAGTTTCATCAATACTAGCCTTAGGTGTTGGCATGTTCTTCTTCATTCTTGGAGTAGATGAGTATGTCATCGAGGTATACCACGACAATTTATCCAAATACTCCATGAAGATTGAGTTCATTAACCGAGAGAAAGTGGCTGGAGCATTGGTTAATCCGAAGGACATGACGGTGTACTCGTATTGGCCATAACGAGTGACAAAGGTCGTTTTGGGAATGTCCCGTTCTTGATTTTGATTTGATGGTAGCCCAACCTCAAATCCATCTTGGAAAAAGCGAGGATCCAGCGAGCTGATCATACATGGTGGTTGATCTGGGGAGGCGGATACTTGTTCTTGATAGTGACCAAATTGTGGTCGGTAATCTACAACCATCCGATCCGTGCCATCCTTCTTCTTGTGAAGAGGCCAGGGCAAGCCATGGAGATGAACTAGGGCGGATGAAACCTTTTGCAAGGATTCATCGAGTTGTTTCTTAAGTTCAGCTAGTTCTAGGGTGCCATCTTGTAAGGTCTTCTAGAGATTGGGGCGGTTAGGGAACAAGATCTATCACAAACTCGACATCACATCGGGTGGAACACTGGCAGTTCCTCTGAAAGACATCCGGAAGTCACGGACTACGGAATATCTTGAGTGCGGAAGGGGTTGGCATTTAAGGAGTAAAGCTGGCGCTTAGACACTCGGGTTAAAACATTCCTTTGTCTTGCCGAAGGATGGGTAAGTTGAGCAGTTCTAGTAGAGCAATCAATCTTAGCATAATGGGCTGACATCGGTCCATACCCAAGATGATGTTTATGTCAGAGGACTTAAGAGCTATTAGAGATGCAAGAAAGACTAATCTGTCGACAAGAATTTCATTCCCATGACTTATTCTAGAGGTTTGCCATCTAGAACCGGGAGTTTGACTTTCCATGGAGGTAGGCATGTCACGAGAATGTGGTGTTGTGCAATTGAGCATAGCTCTCGAAATAAATGAATGAGATGCTCGATTATCAAAAAAGCGGTTGCGGATGGCAATTAACAAAGCGTGCCGAGGGCGGCGTTAGGATCCTCATAGGTCTCTTGAGCGAAACATAGTTGACATGGCCACGGCGGTGGCAACTGGTTTAGCATAGGGCACCTTTCCTGCTGGCTTGCCGCGACCAGCAGACTTTCCGGCTTGATTGGGTTGTTGCGGGGACACTCTCGGATATAGTGGCCCGTCTCTCACACTTGAAACAAGTTATCACATTTGGGCGTGGAGCAGCATTAGCAGTTGGACCTCCATATGTCTTGGGTGGAAAATCGGCTGGTTGGGGCGGCGCCTCGGAGGATAGCCTCGGGGTGAACACAGGTGGTAGAGCGTATTTGGAACCCAAACCCGGCGCTACGGGATCGAGCGGATGGCGATCGAGTCACGGATGTGCTTGCGTGAAGCCTCGAAATCAGTCTGCCCGGTTTGGGTGATAGCCTTATTGACTAACCGGGAAAGAGGTACACTCATGCGAGGCGGAGATCTCGGCGTAGCTCAGGGCTAAGTCCTTGCGGAACCTTGCACCTTCTTGGCATCGGTAGAAACTTCTTGGGAGCATAACGTGCTAACCTCCCGAATTCACGGTGTAGGCATCCTTTGTCGGCCTACCTTGGGTGGCTGCAGAATTCCTCCCTTTTGCGGTCCATAAGACCTACGGAATATGATGCTCACGGGCGGCACTGAATTCAGCCCAAGATGTAACTTGTCAACGGACGCATAGCCTCATAATTCTCCCACGAGGCTAGCAGGCCCTTCAAGATGATAGGCGGCAAAGGTAACCTTGTCGGCCTCAGCCACGTTAGCGGAGCGCAGCTTGTGGTGGATCTGCGGAGCCAATCATCGCGTCGGCGGCTCGGCGGAATATTTGAATTTTGGGGATATAGCTTGCGAAGTCGTTGGTGAAACCACATCGTTTCTTGGCTGGCGTGCTGTGTTTTGTTCAATCCGCTCCAATAAGCGGTTGGTTTCACGCTTATTGCGTTACGCTTCCAGCATCACCTCGGCCAAAGATGGCGGTTGCGGCGATTCACATTCTGGCTGCTGGCTTCTCCTGCTCTGGAACAGCGGGAGTGTTGCAGTGTTGACCATCACAGGAGACAAAGCAAAGTTTAAACCAGGATGGCAGAATTTAACAAGGAAGTGCGGAAGGTAATGGATAGCATGGAATGCAAAGATGTTCATCCGTATGACATGGTAATATAAAACTGCCATATATATATATACCACGGTCATACACACCATTCATAGTTTAGTACAAGCTGACGGAGTACAACTATAAGGAAAGGCGTTACATCTCATCGGAAGCAATCCAACTCCTATACATTATTTCTCTACACTTAGGAGCGATACACACTAAGTCGTATTCCACGAGTCATGCGAGCGGTGGAAACACAACTATTACCATACTAGGAATACTACTACTATCTTAGGCAGCTCCATAGTAGTCCTCATAGAAGTCACCACCCAAGCACTGGAAGTGGAACATGATCGTCAGGAAGCAGACAATCTGTGGGTCACTGTGGACCATAAGGACTCGGATGTGGCCGTGGTCCAACAAGCGGTGGCAGGCAGGCCCACGAGGAGGTGATGCCTCAACCTCACGCCACTCCATAAAGTCTGGCAGACTCGCCCTTACAGGTACAAGTCCCTCATGTCCATATATCCGGCTTGCGGCGGGTGCAAACCTAGTCGAGTAGCCCGGTGGTGAGCGGGCATTAAAAGCTCCATCGCAAGGCCGGTTCTCACGGTCCTTGTCCTCCAACAACTTCGGTAGTAGTGCGAAGGTGAGTCCTCATGGGATGCATCGTTGTACAAACCACGAAGATAGCCATGCGCCCGGGGAGGATCTTTGGCATATAGCGAAAATCGGTGTTGCCCAGCAAAGCGATTACAGCTCGAATAATAGTCATCATGGAATAGGCTGCATCTTGCACAGACATTCCAATAGTGATTCGAGCCCATAAGAGCGATGAAGTGGCTCGGTAGCTCCGGGATAAGATGGATAAATCCGGACCGTGCATAGGTATTGGCTTTGATTGAAATCCTAAACTGCTCCTCGGCGGTATATTGAGGATACCATCGATAACCAGACTCAATCATCACCGGACCAGCATTGCCGTGTGACCACACATCAATACAGCGAATCGAGCGAACCACTTGGTTCTGGGGGCGGGTGGCCATCTGAAAGCACAGCCACAATGCAAAGGCATTAGAATTTCTAGGGAAAATCGGGCAGCATAACATCTGTAAATGCTCAAAATCAGATTTGAGACATTAAAATCAGATGGCAAATCCACTCAACAACATCATATCAAGGTTACGGTTCAAATGATAGCATACTAAAATTTAGTAGCCAGGCGAGGATGTAACCAACAATCCTATAAGTTACTACGGATTAGTAACACGTGAACTGATAGAGAGAAGAGCCTAGTCCTATACCCCGTCGAATGAGAAAGGATGACTCGGATCGGAGGGCATAAGGTAAAAAAAGTAAAAGAGCCTTCGTTCCTCCACAATCAATTCCCCTACATATAACTAAAGCATTTCTAGACTCAACCCGACCAGTTTGGCTTAGCGAACCTACAGGCAGCCACTTTCTGATGCCATTTATCGGGACCCGATTCAAGTCACATCGACCTGGTGGTAACACCTCATATCACTTTGCGGCCTCACATGCGGTATTCCCAGGTGTCGCCTTACCATGGCCGGGACCGTTTAGCCTTTTGGCTCACGTATATGATAGTGTCGCTAGCATCCACATGACAAAGAACCGGGCCGACATGGCTGGTCGTGAACCCAAGCGGCACTAACCTATGGGGACAGGCATACATGAATCACCTCGAGCATGTCGGTCATCAGCGTATGAATTCGGGCTGTAACCTTTGGGCTATGAGGACTCGGTATTCGGGCTGTAGCGAGCTAGGCAGGACTCGAATACCACGCGTGACATTTCCCGAAGGACGGACATAAGAGCGAAATGAATCACATGCCGGCCGATCAAGTGTCCAGCAGTAGTCTTTGGGCTAGCAGGACTCCGGTGAACGGGCTGTAGCGGACTACTATCGCTCGAAGCACGAGACTACATTTCCCCATATGAGAGGCTGCCAAGGATAAACAACTAGATTGTCGGATCCCTCATACCAAGCATTTCAATCATACGCATAATATGCCCGATGTGAGTAAATACAACAAGGCATCACAACAAAACTCTACAACTCAAGTACTTTATTTAAGAGGCTCAGGAGCCATACATAACTATAGTCATACAGGTAGGGGTCACGGGACCCAACACTCAAGTCATACAATCATACAAGCACATGCGGAAGCAAACTAGTCTGATCTGGACTCTAGAAAGAAAGAAAGCTTGTTGGAGCCTTTCTATCTACAATGGCCCTTCACAAGTCTTAGATGCCACACAGGTGGCTAGTTCACTAAATCGAAGTCAATATCTACATAGAATCCGTCGGAGGGTAGTATAGTCCTCTGAAAAACATTAATTAAGCAAACATGAGTACAAAGGTACTCAGCAAGTCTTACTACAGAATCCTATCATACATGCACATTCTCAAGGAAGGAAGTGGAGTTATTTGCAGCAAGCCAGCTTTGACTCTTGGCTAAGCTATCCTCGTGACACCATTTTGTAAGGCATTTGTCGTTACAGAGTCCACTAATCACCATCACAATACTCACAGTGGATCCTCTCGTCATCCACGAGAGGGCCATCCACGATACTCACACTATCTTGAGGCTTTTAGTAGTATCCATTTACTTGTCTATGGTGATATAGGTAACGAAGTCCTTCTCGGTGGACACGGCTATTGAATAGATCATATTTAACCTGCGGTGTACTTCTTCACCTGCGCTCTCACCACTTATAAATCGTTTACGACATGTACTAAACAACCTTCAGCGGAAGCCCAGCGTGGGTGTCGGCCACAGCCTACCTAAACACTCAAGTCCCTAGTCCGGTGTATCGCCTATTAGGGTTCCATCCGCGAGGAGTCGGCGAGGTTTCCCATACAGCCCGAGCGATGTGTGCGGGGTTCCCGAGATATAGCGGGTACTCGGTACAGACCCGCGTGCCTACATAACACAACCCACCCCTAAGGTAGCGTTGCGTCGGCCCTGACATACTACAAACACGAAACTACTTGCAACTCCGGACTAAGAACAAGGGTGGTTAAGAAGCCGAGAGGGTCAATTAAGGATCCCAATGTGTGGTAATGGCTGATTCATGGATCACAAACACAGATCTCAGTTCTTAAGTTGACTTCAATGAAACAACCCACCATGTACTCCTACATGGCCTCTCATCGATACCTTTACCAAATCGTGTTCAACACTTTCACTCTCGAACCAACACAACCTTTCACTCCAGTTCATCATCCCGATGAGCGGACTGACACAACTCTAAGCATAGCAAGCATAGCATGGTAGGAATCACAAACATGGCTCAATCAACTCCTACACATACTAGTGGGTTTCATCTAATTCTTGTGGCAATGACAGGTCATCACAGAGGAAGTGGGTTCAACTACGCAGCACACAACAGTTTGAATCGCGTTGTCTTAATGCAGATAAGCGAGAAGCGAAGCGAGAACATGGGTTTATATCGAAATGATCAGCGGGTTGCTTGCTGATGGGCTGGGGTGAGGAACGCCCTTGAGATGGGTAGTCGAGGTTATCTTGAGGAGAACCTATCATGAAAGCACAAAGTAAACACACATGACAATATGCAACAATATGATGCATGCTATGACATGGCAATATGGATGTGTGTTGGTCTAATGCAAGCTGAAAGAGCAGGGGATGAACTCATTTGAATCAAGGATTCAAATGATAGCTCATTGAGTTAGTCCTAATGGTGCAATTTCTTATTCTGGTTATTCAGCATAGTTAACTTGTTTTAACATGCATGAAACCTGTACCAATGGATAGAGTGGATTTTTCTGATAATTTTCATATATAAATCTTTGCATTTGGAGTTATAGAATAAAAGTTATAAGCATTTGAAATTTGAATTATATTACGGAATTTGCTATATCAAAACAAATCCAGAAATTCATTTATTCGTCGGCATGAAATTGATGTGGCGTCGAGGGGTCAGCAGGGTCGTCGAGTCAAGCGGCAGTGGGACCCGCATGTCGAGTAGTTAGTTTAACTAATTAACTTTAATTAGAACTAATCTAATTAGTTAACGAGAAGTCCACATCATTGACTCGGAAGCGATCAGCAGGCCCACCGATCAATGGTCGTGATCAACTTCATGGCGTCTAGCCTTGGCCGAGCAGTATGGCGGAACAAAGTGCTTTTGCGTTCGGCCACCAAATGGGCGCGGAAGGCATCTCGTGGGCTGGAGATGAACGCAGCTCTGGTGGAGTTAGTTGAGGTCGGGGTGGCGGAGTTGGCGCCCGGCGGCGAGTTTGGCGGCGGGGCTCGGGTGACCTCGGACTCGTCGCTAGGGGCAAGGTGAGTAGCGTGGAGTGCAGGTTGGACCCAGCATAGCGTGGTGAGTCACGATGGACGGTGGCGTGGCGTTGGGTGGCGAGCCTCGTCGGCGGCGAGCTCCGTGGCGATGCGTTGAGGCGAACCGTGTGCTCGTTGTGGTGCGAGAAGAGAGTGGAGAGGATGGGGGTAGCCAGGCTCTGGCGGTCTCGTGAAGCCAGGCGGCGTGGTCGGGGACGATCGATCGGCGGCGGCGGCGAAGGGATCTCGGCGGTGGAGGAGTCGGGCGAGTCGGTGCGGTGGCCAGGCGAAACAGCGCTCGGGGCTCGGCTTGTTCGGCGAAGTCGGCGGCAATGACGGCCCAGACCGCGGTCTCGTGGCGAGGGGCGGCGGTGGCTACGGCTCTGACGGTGGAAGCGGCGGCAGTGGCGTTAGCCATGGCGAGGGCGAGGAGAGGCGGGGCGAATGGCGTGTCCGGGGTGAGGCGGCAGCGTGGAGGCCGTCGAGGCAGCGAGTGGCGAGGAGGTGAAGCAGGCGGCGGCCAGCTGCGTGGCGCGCCTGAGCTCGCCGTCGGGCACTGGCTGCTGCCTAGCGAGCCAAGCAGCTGTTGGGCGGCTGCTTGGCTGGGCAGCAGGTGGGCGGGCACATCGTCGGTAAGGGTTTTCTGATTTTAATCTTTTCTAATTTCCTGCAACTTTGTGGGGTTTTCTAAAATACCAAAACTGTTTTAAAAATCACCAAAATGCTCCTGGTCCCTTGTTGGAATATTCCCAACATGAAACATTTTAGTTTGGCAATTTTGAACATTTAAAATATTTTATATAATTTAAAATGCTCAAGTTCAAAACTTGTGAATTAAACCAAGGAGCTTTGGTTGACCTAGAAAATGATACACCTCCTTTGACATGGGTTACGAACCAAAACAAAGAGGATGAGCATTTTGAAGGCATTTGATTCATTGAAATAATTTTTAGTAAACCCTAGTTGAATTAAGGGGTGTTACGGGGTTTCTGCCTTCCCCATTTCAAAATTAAATGGAATTTAAACATGATGCACACCTAATGCATGGTCTAAGCGGGATGTGACACGGCGATGCCGGCCCGCATCCTGCGCCGTCGACCCGTCATGACGGCGTCCAGCCGACCCATGTCAAGGGACTGAGCTCCTTGAGCTGGCCTTTGGGAGGTGCTGCTGGAGAAGCGCGCCCGCTTGATGAGAACCGGCCCGGGTCCGTCGTCGACCCTGATCTCGTTTGGTGGCGTTCGCGTTGGCGATTTGGTCGCGGAGGACCCGGCCCGCGGAGAGAACATCGCCGTGTCGGGGAGGAGGGCGAGCCGTCCATCGCTACATGGTTGCGTTAGAGGCGGCAGGTTCTCAATACAGCGGTATCTTGAGGATCTCACTTCAGCTATGATCTGTGAGGTTCCTTCTCTTTGAGTGTCCACGCTTTGCAGCGAGGAACATGAGTGTCCTAGATTCTTCGTAGTATTCGGTCTTTAATTAGCTAGCAGTGATGTACTATTCAATATTATATATTATTGAGGCGATGTATTGAGATTATATCTATTATTGAGGCGATGAAATTTGAATACTAAATTGTTTTATATTTCTTTTGAATTAGTTAAATAAAAGCTATGGCGAGACAATACCGACGAGAGAGGAGAACAGACCATGTTCGATATGATCTGTGGGCAGATGATAATCACAATGAAAGAAGATTATAGCGGCTCGAATTTCTAAACAACACGGAGAGGGTGATATGATATTCGATCGCGGACGACCGAATTGATGAAGTCATGAACTACGATTATGGCGATGGCGAAGAACATGTTGATCACTGAAACAACAAAGACCGTGAGGTATATATATTTATATAAAAAAGTATCGGTGATCATCACATGTTTTAAATGACTTGAAGATATATTAACGAATCGATCTTTGTTCTTTCAGCCATCCGGATCGAGCAAATCTTGAGCAAAAGGAAAAAGCGAGGCCGAACAAAAGTTGAAGGAGGCGTAAAGTACAATATCGAGCGATCGGACCTAATGGCGAACCATTAGCGCCTAAGAAGATTGCGGACAAGTTCATTCATCGGTCTTGGAGTTTTTTGAAGGACCAACTCGATCGCCCTTCAAGAATGGAAGAGCCAGCAAAAGACAAAGGACAAAAAAGGCAAAGGGCGCTGCTCCACGTCCGGATGTTACTTTGTCGACAAGAATCAAAAAGATCTGCTTTGGGATACTCTCATGGAACATTTCACCCTACGGATCATTTCCACGAAGCAGATGTGCGAGAAAGTCAAGGCGCTGCTCTTAGGAAGATGGCGGTTGCATTCAAGAACCACAAGAATGCGTGAATGGGACAAATGCGTCAAGGGAGGAAGGAAGACTCGATATTCGAGGAACACTAGAGAACCAACGTGCTCATTGGGGCGATTCGTGAAATTCAAGGATTGAATTAGCTAAGGAGCGAGTCGAGAATAAACAAGAAGAATGCTGAAAAAAGGATAAGTTCCATAAGCTGGGGCGGTGGCTATCACGGTGGCAATGCCTAAGTGGGATAAGTCGAGAAAGAGATGGAGGATGCAGGTGCCACTCCGGTTACTAAGAGCTGGCCCCAGAGTCGGGACTTGGTTCTATCGCATGGGGGAGTTGGACCGAAGGCAGGCAATGTTTGACGAGGCAAGTCTGAAGGGAGCGGCGATCGATACTTGTTGCAATAGAAGAGGAGCGATCGGGGTGTTCCAGCCCAGCAGAAGAACAGCGAGCTTACGAGTGCCCTGAAATCCTAAACACGGGAAGAACACGAGGCAAGGGCTCTATTCCGTGGTATGAGGGTTTTCAGGCAGGAACACCGATTCAGAACCCGTGCGAGAAAGAAGATTGCGGAGGAGAAGAGAGGAAGATGGAGGAGGAGCGGAGGAAGTGGGACTATGAGCGCCTTCAAGGCCTAGAAGCAAGTCAGCGGAATTGGTAGTCAAATTCCAGCGGCGGCGAAGCGAATCGACTCACTAACCCGACAAAGGGTCTTAGCTGCTGCGACTAGCGAATGATCCAGCATTGGATAGCACCGCCCGTCCATGCCGAAGTAGTGTGGGTTCCGCCCGGGCGATGCAATGCTGGGTAGATACCCGTGGATGACATCACGGAGAACACTAGCTGCGAGCTACGTCAAAATGAAGAACATATCCATGAAGGTGGCGGAACGGCGTTGCTTTTCGATTACCCCAAAGCAACCTACCATTGCATCCCGATTCGAGAGGCTATGCTCATGTCATGGTTGCGAGGTTGTGCAGCCATATTCGGGGCTAGAAGCTTGACATTCACTGGAGGTGAGGCGAGCACTTTCTGGAGATGCCAACCATCGTATCATCCTATGGAAAAAGGATTGCATCATCTTTGAAGGCCACCGACACGCGTCATCCGACTCCTCGTCGAAGTCCGTGTTGGGTCATGCGGTAGGGTGCGTCGACTGCAATTTAAAAATCTCTGCAGAACATCCAGGAACATACTACGAGAGATGGATCACGATTCGTTACCACTAGACCACGCTTGATGCCGTGCAGCGGAAGAAGAGTTGGGGCAGCGTCCGGTGGATCGTCTCCTCCTCGTCCGATCTCCCTCGGCGGCGGTCGTCCGATCCACGTCGAGTTCGCGGGCGGTACAAGTGCACCGCCTCTAACGGTATCCGCAGCGTGCGGGAGGAGCGTCGTGCGGCGGACTGCTAGGTCGATCACGATCGGCGGCAAGTGGAGGTGGCCACGAGGCGGCGATCTGCCTCACGAGGCGAAGCGATCTGCCTCCTGAGGCCAAAGCGTTCTCACTACCCGAGTGTGCGCACCTCCACTTTATAGGCGTCGTCGCGGGCTCAACACTTGGGCCTTGCGGACCCTAAAGCCAAAGTCTACTCGGTCCGTTCCTAGTCGATTCGGATCACATCCGACCGGTGTCTCTGGCCCGACCTCGTAGGTTCCTTCCCTTAAGCGCGCGACCCCTTAGGTTCAAGTCGGCTTGGTCACGATTCGGATCACCTCCGACCATGCGGTTGGTAGCGGCCTCTAGCAAAGTGCCGACCACCAAGCGAACTATGAAGCTGGTTAAGCGAACTTTGTACTGGCGTGTCACACTTACATTCCCTTTGGCCTTACGATATATGTTGTCGGGCTCAAGCGAGACTATCATCCTTGTGCTAACCCGACCTCTTTCTCGTTCGGTGATACCGACCACAATCCGGATTATCTAATCCTTGTCGCATAGCCATGCTATTCCTGGTCGAGATCAAGCGAGGGGCCCAGTATATCTCTCGATCGGAGGGCAAATCCCATCTTGCTCGACCATGTCTCGCGGCATGGGATTGGACAAACCGAAACCTACCTTTGTAACTACCCGATCACGGAGTAGCGTTTGGTCGGCCCAAAGCAAGTCTATCACCATCTAAGTACATCGTCGGCTCAGGTCTTAGGACATAGAGCGTATGTTGTACTAGAGACTCACAGATGACATATCGCTGCGTCTCATAGTTGGGTCTGTCCGACTCGGACCTTATCTCGACTTCGGATCCGACTATGTCGAATCAACCAGACCTTTCCATGTCCATATTATCCGGTTAGCATCCAATGCTCCATGGCTAGTGAGACCGAGCCATCGACCGTGTCATATGCTAGTCTAGTCATTGCGGCGTCCACACAGCCCTTTCGACTAGGGACCTTTTAGGACAGTCATCATACAATGCATAGTCCCACAAACAAGTCACGTGCTTGCGATACACATCATTGATAATGTCCAAGGACTATCTTTATTCATAAACACATAGGAAATATCATCATACATGATTGCCTCTAAGGCATATCTCCAACAGTCTCCACTTGCACTAGAGTCAATCAAATAGACATCGAATGCCCATAGCTCTAACGTGCCCCTCATGCTTGGGTTGTGGAGCGGCTTAGTCAGCGGATCTGCAACATTTGCATCCGTGTGAATCTTGCATAACTCTACATCACCATTCTTCGATCTTTCGTATCGGTGATATTTCCGGTCTATGTGCGACCTTGTGGTGATTCCTCGGCTCCTTGGCTTGTGCGATGGCACGAATTATCACAATAAAGGTCCAGCAGTTTCACGAGGCTGTGAAAATACCAAGATCATCCAGAAAATGCGGATCAAACACCTTCCTTTGCAGCTTCACAAGCGCAATGTATTAAACCACGTGGTAGAATAAATACCGTATCCTGCTTGGAACTCATCCGATTACCTTTGCTCCTCCGTTCAGGGCGTACGAATCCAGACTGTGATCGACAATCATCTCATCGGTTTGGAAACTAGCATCGGCGTAACCCCTTACGACGAGCTCTTCCTCACCTCCATAAACTAGGAACATCTCTTTAGTCCTTTTGGTACTTCAAAATAGTCTTTACCGCTGCCGGTGACTCTCACAGGTTGGCCTGTATCTACTTGTTAGGCTTATTGCAAAAGCAACATCGGGCCTTGTACATATCATGGCATACATGATGGATCCGATTCTTTGAGGCATCGGAATCCTACTCATCTGCTTCGCTCATTAGATGTCGAAGGACTACGAGTCTCGCTTAGCCTTATACCATGTGAGGCGGCAAGAACCCTTTCTTTGCCTCACTCATGTTGAACCGCTTCAACACTTTATCTATGTCGTGCTCGGCTTAAGCGAGCAGCCTCCTCGATCTATCTCTATAGATCTTAATGCCTAAAATATACACTACCTCACCAAGGTCCTTCGCCGAAAACTTGCCATTCAATGATCCCTTGACCGAGTTTAACATCGAAACATCGTTCCCGATCAGTAGTATGTCGTCCACATACAAGATCAAAAACACTATCGAGCTCCCTTAACTTCTTGTATAAACAAGAATCCTCTTAAGCTTTTGATGAAACCGAGACCGGTGGCGACCTCATCAAAGCGAATGTTCCAACTCCGAGATGCTTGCTTCAACCCATAAATGGATCTCTTGAGCTTGCATACCTTACTAGTGCTAGTCGGATCGACAAAACCCTCGGGCTGTATCATATACCGTCCTCGGTTAAATTTCCGTGAAGGAAAGCCGTTTTGACATCCATCGCCATATCTTCGTAATCGAAATATGCAGCTATAGCTAGTATGATCCTCACCGATTTCAGCATCGCTACCGGCGAGTAAGTCTCATCGTAGTCAATTCCTTGAACTTGTCCATAACCTTTAGCGACAAGCCGAGCTTTGTGGATCTGAACATTTCCATCCACATCGGTTTTCTTCTTAAAGACCCATTTGCAACCAATGGCAGTTACGCCAGGTGGCGGATCAACCAAGTCCCAGACTTGATTCTCATCCATGGACTTTAACTCGGATCTCATGGCCTCCAGCCATGCCTCGGAATCTGGGCTCACCATCGCTTCCGCATACATGGCCGGCTCGTCGCTTTCTAGCAACAATACATCACGCACTCTGCGCAATCTTTCCGACCTCCGTGGTTCCGGTGCCGCTTCCACTGAGGTTCCTGAGTGACTCGGTATGATCTCATCACCAGCCGAGCCGTCCCAGTGGTCCTCAAATTTCTTGAGTCGAACCGTCCTCCTTTGGCCTCCCGGTGAGAAACTCTTTCTCAAGGAAAACCCGTTCGAGCAACAAACACTTTGTTCTCTTCCCGGTTGTAGAAGCTATATCCCAAGGTTTCCCTCGGATATCCACGAATATGCATTTATCCGACTTGGGTGTAAGCTTGTCGACATAAATAAACGACAAATGCTTCACAACCCCAAATCTTTAGAAAAGACAAAGCTGGGACTCTTCCGGTCCACATCTCATCTGGTGTCTTGTCTCACAGTTTTGATGGTACCCTATTAAGTGTAAGCTGCAGTTTCTAGGCGTATCCCCAAAATGACAAGGGTAAATCCGATTTGCTCATCATAGACGGACCATGTCCAACAAGGTCCTATTCCTCCGTTCGACGCGCCGTTTCTCGTGGCGTACCGGAGGTGTGAGCTGAGTACTATACCTCGACTTTTCGAGATGATCATCGAACTCTGGCTCATGTACTCACCTCCACGATCAGATCGTAGAAGCTTTATAGTCTTGCCGAGCTGATTCTCAACCTCATTCGAAACTCTTTGAATTTTCAAAAGTCTCCGACTTGTGCCTCATCAAATAGATATATCCATATCTACTCAAGTCGTCGGTAAAAGTCACGAAATCTTGATAGCCACCTCTGGCGGTTGTGCTCATTGGACCACACATCACGTGTATAAGCTCCAATAGCTCGGATGCCCTCTCGCAACTCTTTGCGAAAGGAGACTTAGTCATCTTGCCGAGCAAGCATGATTCACATGTCTCGAGCGACCGAAGTCGGACGAAGTTAGGAGCCCATCATCATGGAGCTTCTTCATGCGTTTCAGACTAATGTGTCCAAGCCGGCAATGCCAGAAGTATGTTGGATTTATCTCATTAGGCTTATGCCTCTTGACATTCACGTTATAGACGGTTCTGTTCTAGATTCAATATAAATAGCCCATCAACAATGGGTGCATAGCCGTGGAACATACCATTCAAAATATCGAACAACCATTGTCCTTTAAATTGAATTCATAACCTTGACTCATCAAACATGAGGCAGAAATAATGTTCCGACTAAGTGCAGGAATGTAATAACAATTATTCAATTCCATAATGAATCCGGAAGGAAGCTGGAGCTGCATCGTGCCGACCTCCAACGCAGCAACTCTTGCTTTGTTGCCGACCCTGATGTCAATCTCCCCTTGTGCCACCGCCTAGTTCTTACCAGCCCTGCATCGAGTTGCAAATATGAACAACCGATCCGGTATCAAATACCAAGAGCTACTAGGTATGTCAGCAAGGTAAATGTCTATAACATATGCAACAAGTGTACCTTTGCCTGAAGAAGCATTTCCGGCCTTCTTGCCATGCTCTGCAAGCCACTTGCTACAGTTCCTCTTCCAGTGACGGTCTCCTTGCAATGAAAGCAAATGGTCTTCGAGTCCGGTCCAGACTTGGCGCTTGGCGGAGAGTTACCGTCTCCGTGCCCTTTGCCTTAGCCTTTTTCTTGGACCAACTCTTCTTGAACTTAGCCGATTTCTGCACCATCAACACTTGATGCGTGCCTTTCTTAATATCCTGCTCTGCCACCTTGAGCATCCCATGCAATTCAGTGAGCTTCTTATCCATGCCATGCATATGATAGTTCGAGATGAATGTCCCATAGCTGGGCGGAAGAGAACCCAGAACAGCATCAATAGCCAGCTCATCCAAGGCGGGAAGCCCAAATGATCCAAAGCTTGCACATATCCGATCATCTTGATCACATGTGGGCTCGATGGATCACCTTCCTTCAACTTGCAATCCATCAAGGATGGCAGACGTTGAACCTTCGGTCCTAGCACGTATGCGAAACATGCTCTTGAGACTCTCGATCATATCGTAAGCCTCAACATTTTGAAATCTGTTGCAAATCGGGCTCCATACAAGCCAGCATCAGACGGCTGATCTCCGTTGATTCATCAACGAGTTTACAGTAGGCATTCTTAGCTGTGGCACTAGCATTATCGGCAGGTTCCTCTGAAGTGGATCCTCTAGAACATGTTCCTTTTATCGTGCTTGAGAACAATTCTCAAATTTCTATACCAGGTGGTAAAGTTTGTTCCATTCAGTTTATCCTTTTAGAATTGATTTCAATGCAAAGTTGGGTTGAGCAGGTGGTGCCATTGATCTACAACAGAAAATATGCAATCACTAAGCAATGTGTTTATGTAGAGTAATTCTAGCCTAAACGAAATACTCCCCTGAAGTCAGCATCCTCGCAAACTCTCGGTGATTCAGGATCCGACTAGCGCATGCGACTAGTGAGCTTTAGCATCATTGCTAGCCAACATACCTATCGGTATGCAACTCCTTGCTAATCGTATCTCTATATGACTCACATCGATTCGGGAAGGTATCTCATACCCCAGCTCCCGACCTTCTTTGCCACAAGGCCCAAAACCGTTTGATAGCCTTGTCAAGTTAACTTTGATCACGTGCATGTCCGTGTCGGACCACGAACCCTTGATTCAAGGACATCCAGCAGCACCCTAATTTTATGAGCCCACTACTAGGCGTACTTGGCGTGCGAAGGTGCAACATCGGGGATGGCAATTAAGCTTGATATTCATGAGGATCATTCTATCATTTTAACATGCATAGAAACAAAGAAGCATAACAATCACAAATAACACATATTGTGAAATAGTATGGCTCCTTCATGGGCGTTCTTCTAGGTCGGCTCCGACTCGATGACCATCTCGAACTCCATCTTGTTTGTCACGCGGGGCGTAAGCCACCAACCTGATCTCTATTATCCAACTACTACAACTAGTAATGAATTTACATAGAGTCACAAGTCGAAACATGAGGTCGTTATACATTATAATGACAGCACTTTGGCTCTGCCGGTGACAAACATGACACTCGAGGCCGCGTATAAATTACACACATGCATCACATACACATGAGCCATACTATCCACATCAAACCTGCAAAACAAAGTTATGCATAGAATCGCATTCTACGGTTTGTGTGTCGGTGCGAAATACGGCCTTCGCTGCAGCGTCCCGATCACGCCGAATTCTCGATCGACCGATCTTATCGATCATCGCGAATCCGATTCAGATTCGTTTCCTTTATTAACCCGATGGCGGATGACCGACCGGTAGGGTAGATCGTGTCACGACCTCATCGATCCAAATTCTGAAAACATAGCCTCAACGATCCCCATGTGCGATTGATCACATCAACCGTGCACATAGCCGATCTCTTCAAGGACAACAGATCTCATCGCGCCTCCACATATCTAATATGCATACGATCTGAATCAAATCCTATAGCGAGGCTCGATACCCTTTGTTGGGTCATGCGGTAGGGTGTATCGACTGCAAATTTAAAAATCCTCGCGCAGAACATCCGGGAACATGCTACGGAGATGGATCACGATTCGTTACCACTAGGCAGCGCGATGCCGTGCAGCGAAGAAGAGTTGGGGCAGCGGCGTCCGGTGGATCGTCTCCTCCTCCTCCGATCTCCCTCGGCGGCGGTCGTCGATCCCGTGCGAGTTAGCGAGGCGGCGCAAGTGCACCGCCTCTAGCGGTATCCGCGCGTGCGGGAGGAGCGTCGTCGGCGGACTGCTAGTCCGATCACGATCGGCGGCAAGTGGAGGTGGCTCCACGAGGTAAAGCGATCTGCCTCCACGAGGCGAAGCGATCGCCTCCCGATGCCAAAGCGTTCTCACTGCCCGAGTTTGCCGCACCTCCACTTTATATAGGCGTCCGTCGCGGGCTCAACACTTGGGCCTCGCCACGGACCCTAAAGCAAAAGTCTACTCGGTCACGTTCCTAGTCGATTCGGATCACATCCGACCGGTGTCCTCTGAACTAACCTCGTGGGTTCCTTCCCTTAAGCGCGCGACCCCTTAGGTTCAAGTCGGCTTGGTCACGATTCGGATCACCTCCGACCTGTGCGGTTGGTAGCGACCTCTAGCAAGGCGTGCCGACCACCAAGCGAACTATGAAGCTGGTTAAGCGAACACAGCCTGGCGTGTCACACTACATTCCCTTTCCATACGATATATGTTAGCCGGGCTCAAAGGCGAGACTGTCATCCTTGTGCTAACCCGACCTCTTTCTCGTTCGGTGATACCGACCACAATCCGGATTATCTCATAATCCTTGTCGCATAGCCATGCTATTCCTGGTCGAGATCACGAGGGCCCAGTATATCTCTCGATCGAAGGGCAAATCCCATCTTGCTCGACCATGTCTCGCAGCATGGGATTGGACAAACCGAAACCTACCTTTGTAACTACCCGATCCGGAGTAGCGTTTGGTCGGCCCAAAGCAAGTCTATCACCATCTCAGTACATGCGTCAGCTCAGGTCTTAGGACATAGAGCGTATGTTGTACTAGAGACTCACAGATGACATATCGCTGTGTCTCATAGTTGGGTCTGTCCGACTCGGACCTTATCTCGACTCGGATCCGACTATATCGAATCCGACCAGACCTTTCAAGTCCATATTATCCGGTTAGCATCCAATGCTCCATGGCTAGTGAGACCGAGCCATCGACCGTGTCATATGCTAGTCTAGTCATTGCTGGCGTCCACACAGCCCTTTGACTAGGGACCTTTTAGGACAGTCATCATACAATGCATAGTCCCACAAACAAGTCACGTGCTTGCTGATACACATCATTGATAATGTCCAAGGACTATCTTTATTCATAAACACATAGGAAATATCATCATACATGATTGCCTCTAGGGCATATCTCCAACAGTCTCCCACTTGCACTAGAGTCAATCAAATAGACATCGAATGCCCAAAGCTCTAACGTGCCCCTCATGCGTGGGTTGTGGAGCGGCATAGTCAGCGGATCTGCAACATTTGTATCCGTGTGAATCTTGCATAACTCTACATCACCATTCTTTACGATCTTTTCGTATCGGTGATATTTCCGGTCTATATGTCGACCTTGTGGTGATTCCTCGGCTCCTTGGCTTGTGCGATGGCACAGAATTATCACAATAAAGGTCCAGCAGTTTCACGAGGCTGGGAAAATACCAAGATCATCCAGAAAATGCGGATCAAACACCTTCCTTTGCAACTTCACAAGCGCAATGTATTAAACTTACGTGGTAGAATAAACCACCGTATCCTGCTTGGAACTCATCGATTGCACTGCTCCTCCGTTAAGGGCGTACGAATCAGGTGTGATCGACAATCATCTCTGTCGGTTTGGAAACTAGCATCGGCGTAACCCCTTACGGCGAGCTCTTCCTCACCTCCATAAACTAGGAACATCTCTTTAGTCCTTTTGGTACTTCAAAATAGTCTTTACCGCTGCCAAGTGACTCTCACAGGTTGGCCTGGTATCTACTTGTTAGGCTTATTGCAAAAGCAACATCAGGCCTTGTACATATCATGGCATACATGATGGATCCGATTCTTTGAGGCATCACGGAATCCTTCTCATCCTGCTTCGCTCATCGGATGTCGAAGGACTCACGAGTCTCGCAGCCTTATACCATGTGAGGCGGCAAGAACCCTTTCTTCGCCTCACTCATGTTGAACCGCTTCAACACTTTATCTATGTACATGCTCGGCATAAGCCGAGCAGCCTCCTCGATCTATCTGTATAGATCTTAATGCCTAAAATAGACTGCCTCACCAAGGTCCTTCGCCGAAAACTTGCCATTCAATGATCCCTTGACCGAGTTTAACATCGAAACATCGTTCCCGATCGGTAGTATATCGTCCACATACAAGATCAAAAACACTATCGAGCTCCCTTAACTTCTTGTATAAACAAGAATCCTCTTCGCTTTTGATGAAACCGAGACCGATGGCGACCTCATCAAAGCAGATATTCCAACTTCGAGATGCTTGCTTCAACCCATAAATGGATCTCTTGAGCTTGCATACCTTACTAGTGCTAGTCGGATCGACAAAACCCTCGGGCTGTATCATATACCGTCCTCGGTTAAATTTCCGTGAAGGAAAGCCGTTTTGACATCCATCGCCATATCTACGTAATCGAAATATGCAGCTATAGCTAGTATGATCCTCACCGACTTCAGCATCGCTACCGGCGAGTAAGTCTCATCGTAGTCAATTCCTTGAACTTGTCCATAACCTTTAGCGACAAGCCGAGCTTTGTAGATCTGAACATTTCCATCCATCGGTTTCTTCTTAAAGACCCATTTGCAACCAATGGCGATTCGCGGTGGCGGATTAACCAAGTCCCGACTTGATTCTCATCCATGGAGTTTAACTTTCGGATCCAGCCATGCCTCGGAATCTGGGCTCACCATAAACTTGCATCGTGGCGGCTCGTCGCTTTCTAGCAACAATACATCACGCACTCTGCGCAATCTCTCCGACCTTCCGTGGTTCGGTGCCGCTTCCCTCTGGGTTCCACTGGTGACTCGGTATGATCTCATCACCGGCCGAGCCGTCCCAGTGGTCCTCGAATTTCTTCAAGTCGAACCGTCCTCCCTTGGCCTCCGGTGAGTAACTCTTTCTCAAGGAAAACCCGTTCGAGCAACAAACACTTTGTTCTCTTCCGGTTGTAGAAGCTATATCCCAAGGTTTCCCTCGGATATCCACGAATATGCATTTATCCGACTTGGGTATAAGCTTATGCGACATAAATAAACGACAAATGCTTCACAACCCCAAATCTTTGGAAAAGACAATGGGACTCTTCGGTCCACATCTCATCTGGTGTCTTGTCTACAGATTTTGATGGTACCCTATTAAGTGTAAGCTGCAGTTTCTAGGCGTATCCCCAAAATGACAAGGGTAAATCCGATTTGCTCATCATAGGCGGACCATGTCCAACAAGGTCCTATTCCTCCATTCGACACGCCCGTTTCTCGTGGCGTGCCGGAGTGTGTGGTGAGGTACTATACCCGTCTTTTAGATGATCATCGAACTCTGGCTCATGTACTCACCTCCACGATCAGATCGTAGAAGCTTTATTGTCTTGCCGAGCTGATTCTCAACCTCATTCTAAAACTCTTTGAATTTTCAAAAGTCTCCGACTTGTGCCTCATCAAATAGATATATCCATATCTACTCAAGTCGTCGGTAGAAGTCACAATCTTGATAGCCACCTCTGGCAATTGTGCTCATTGGACCACACATCCTGTGTATAAGCTCCAATAGCTCGGATGCCCTCTCGCAACTCTTTGCGAAAGGAGACTTAGTCATCTTGCCGAGCAAGCATGATTCACATGTCTCGAGCGACCCGAAGTCGAGACGAAGTTAGGAGCATATCATCATGGAGCTTCTTCATGCATTTCGGACTAATGTGTCCAAGCCGGCAATGCGAGTATATCGATTTATCTCATTAGGCTTATGCCTCTTGACATTCACGTTATAGACCGGTTCCTGTTCTAGATTCAATATAAATAGCCCATCAACAATGGGTGCATAGCCGTGGAACATACCATTCAAAATATCGAACAACCATTGTCCTTTAAATTGAATTCATAACCACGAATCATCAAACATGAGGCGAAATAATGTTCGACTAAGTGCAGGAATGTAATAACAATTATTCAATTCCATAATGAATCGGAAGGAGGCTGGAGCTGCATTGTGCCGACCTCCAACGCAGCAACTCTTGCTTTGTTGCCGACCACGATGTCAATCTCCCCTTGTGCCACTACGCCTAGTTCTTACCAGCCCACGCCGAGTTGCAAATATGAACAACCGATCCGGTATCAAATACCAAGAGCTACTAGGTATGTCGGCAAGGTAAATGTCTATAACATATGCAACAAGTGTACCTTTGCACGAAGAAGCATTTCCGGCCTTCTTGCCATGCTCTGCAAACCACTTGCTCTGATAACCCACCCCTAAGGTAGCGTTGCGTCGGCCCTGACATGCTACAAACACGAAACTACTTGCAACTCCGGACTAAGAACAAGGGTGGTTAAGAAGCCGAGAGGGTCAATTAAGGATCCCAATGTGTGGTAATGGCTGATTCATGGATCACAAACACAGATCTCAGTTCTTAAGTTGACTTCAATGAAACAACCCACCATGTACTCCTACATGGCCTCTCATCGATACCTTTACCAAATCGTGTTCAACACTTTCACTCTCGAACCAACACAACCTTTCACTCCAGTTCATCATCCCGATGAGCGGACGACACAACTCTAAGCATAGCAAGCATAGCATGGTAGGAATCACAAACATGGCTCAATCAACTCCTACACATACTAGTGGGTTTCATCTGAATTCTTGTGGCAATGACAGGTCATGCGGAGGAAGTGGGTTCAACTACCGCAGCACACAACAGTTTGAATCGCGTTGTCTTAATGCGATGCGAGAGCGAAGCGAGAACATGGGTTTGTATCGAAATGATCAGCAGGTTGCTTGCGATGGGCCGGGGTAGGAACGCCCTTGAGATGGGTAGTCGAGGTTATCTTGAGGCGAGAACCTATCATGAAAGCACAGAAAGTAAACACACATGACAATATGCAACAATATGATGCATGCTATGACATGGCAATATGGATGTGTGTTGGTCTAATGCAAGCTGAAAGAACGAGGATGAACTCATTTGAATCAAGGATTCAAATGATAGCTCATTGAGTTAGTCCTAATGGTGCAATTTCTTATTCTGGTTATTCAGCATAGTTAACTTGTTTTAACATGCATGAAACCTGTACCAATGGATAGAGTGGATTTTTCTGATAATTTTTCATATATAAATCTTTGCATTTGGAGTTATAGAATAAAAGTTATAAGCATTTGAAATTTGAATTATATTACGGAATTTGCTATATCAAAACAAATCCAGAAATTCATTTATTAACGTCGACATGAAATTGATGTGTCGTCGAGGGGTCAGCAGGGTCGTCGAGGTCAAGCTGGCAGTGGGACCCGCATGTCAGTAGTTAGTTTAACTAATTAACTTTAATTAGAACTAATCTAATTAGTTAACGGGGAGTCCACCTGTCATTGACTCGAGAAGCGATCAGAGGCCCACCGGTCAATGGTCGTGATCAACTTCGCGGCGTCTAGCCTTGGCGAGCAGCAATGGCGAAGCAAAGTGCTTTTACGTTCCGGCCACCAAATGGGGCGCGGAAGGCATCTCGTGGGCTGGAGATGAACGCAGCTCTGGTGGAGTTAATTTGAGGTCGGGGTGGCGGAGTTGGCGCGGCGGCGAGTTTGGCGGCGGCGGGGCTCGGGTGACCTCGGACTCGTCGCTAGGGGCAAGGTGAGTAGCGTGGAGTGCAGGGTTGGACCCAGCATAGCGTGGTGAGTCACGATGGACACGGTGGCGTGGCGTTGGGTGGCGAGCCTCGTCGGCGGCGAGCTCCGTGGCGGTGCGTTCGAGGCGAGCCGTGTGCTCGTTGTGGTGCGACGAAGAGAGTGGAGAGGATGGGGAGGTAGCCAGGCTCACAGCGGTCTCGTGAGAGCAGACGGCGTGGTGGGGACGATCGATCGGCGGCGGCGAAGGGATCTCGGCGGTGGAGGAGTCGGCGAGAGTCGGTGCGATGGCCAGGCGAGCAAGCGCTCGGGGCTCGGCTTGTTCGGCGAAGTCGGCGGCAATGACGACCAGACCGCGGTCTCGTGGCGCGGGGCGGCAGTGGCTACGGCTCTGACGGTGGAAGCGGCGGCAGTGGCGTTAGCCATGGCGAGGAAGCGAGGAGAGAGCGGGGCGAATGGCGTGTCGAGGTGAAGCGACGGCGTGGAGGCCGTCGAGGGCAGCGAGTGGCGAGGAGGTGAAGCGAGCGGCGGCCAGCTGCGTGGCGCGCCTGAGCTCGCCGTCGGGCACTGGCTGCTGCCTAGCCGAGCCAAGCAGCTGCTTGGCGGCTGCTGGGCTGGGCAGCAGGTGGGCAGGCACATCGTCGAGTAAGGGTTTTCTGATTTTAATCTTTTCTAATTTCCTGCAACTTTGTGGGGTTTCTAAAATACCAAAACTGTTTTAAAAATCACCAAAATGCTCCTGGTCCCTTGTTGGAATATTCCCAACATGAAACATTTTAGTTTGGCAATTTTGAACATTTAAAATATTTTATATAATTTAAAATGCTCAAGTTCAAAACTTGTGAATTAAACCAAGGAGCTTTGGTTGACCTAGAAAATGATACACCTCCTTTGACATGGGTTACGAACCAAAACAAAGAGGATGAGCATTTTGAAGGCATTTGATTCATTGAAATAATTTTTAGTAAACCCTAGTTGAATTAAGGGGGGTTTAAGGGTTTCTGCCTTCCCCATTTCAAAATTAAATGGAATTTAAACATGATGCACACCTAATGCATGGTCTAAGCGGGATGTGACACGGCGATGCCCGGCCCGCATCCTCGCCGTCGACCCGTCGCGGCGACGTCCAGCCGACCCATGTCGGGACTGGGCTCCGCCCGGCTGGCTTGGGAGGTGCTGCACGGAGGCGCGCCGCTTGATGAGAACCCGGCCCGGGTCCGTCGTCGACCTGATCTCGTTTGGTGGCGTTCGCGTTGGCGAGTTTGGTGCGGAGGACCCGGCCCGCCGGAGGAACATCGCCGTGTCGAGGGAGGAGGGCGAGCACGTCCATCGCTACATGGTTGCGTTAGAGGCGGCGAGTTCTCCAATACTGGCGGTATCTTGAGGATCTCACTTCAGCTATGATCTGTGAGGTTCCTTCTCTTTGAGTGTCCACCTGCACATGACGCAGAACATGAGTGTCCTAGATTCTTACGTAGTATTCGGTCTTTAATTAGCTAGCCAGTGATGTACTATTCAATATTATATATTATTCGAGGCGATGTATTGAGATTATATCTATTATTGAGACGATGAAATTTGAATACTAAATTGTTTTATATTTCTTTTGAATTAGTTAAATAAAAGCTATGGCGAGACAATACCGACGAGAGAGGAGAACAGACCATGTTCGATATGATCTGTGAGCGAGATGATAATCACAATGAAGAAGATTATAGCGGCTCGAATTTCTAAACAACACGGAGAGGGTGATATGATATTCGATCGCGACGACCGAATTGATGAAGTCATGAACTACGATTATGGCGATGGCGAAGAACATGTTGATCACGAAACAACAAAGACCGGCGAGGTATATATATTTATATAAAAAAGTATCGGTGATCATCACATGTTTTAAATGACTTGAAGATATATTAACGAATCGATCTTTGTTCTTTCAGCCATCGGATCGAGCAAATCTTGAGCAAAAGGAAAAGCGAGGCCGAACAAAAGTTGAAGGAGGCGTAAAGTACAATATCGAGGCGAGTCGGACCTAATGGCGAACCATTAAGCGCCTAAGAAGATTGCGGACAAGTTCATTCATCGGTCACGGAGTTTTGTGAAGGACCAACTCCCGATCGCCCTTCAAGAATGGAAGAGCCAGCAAAGACAAAGGACAAAAAGGCAAAGGGCGGCTGCTCCACGTCCAGATGTTACTTTTGTCGACAAGAATCAAAAGATCTGCTTTGGGATACTCTCATGGAACATTTCACCCTACGGATCATTTCCACGAAGCAGATGTGCGAGAAAGTCAGGGCGCTGCTCTTAGGAAGATGGCGGTTGCATTCAAGAACCACAAGAATCGTGAATGGGACAAATGCGTCAAGGGAGGAAGGAAGACTCGATATTAGAGGAACACTAGAGAACCAACGTGCTCATTGGGACGATTTCGTGAAATTCAAGGATTGGAATTAGCTAAGGCGATTCGAGAATAAACAAGAAGAATGCTGAAAAAAGGATAAGTTCCATAAGCTGGGGCCGGTGGCTATCGGTGGCAATGCCTAAGTGGGATAAGTCGAGAAAGAGATGGAGGATGCAGGTGCCACTCCGGTTACTAAGAGCTGGCCCCCAGTCGGGACTTGGTTCTATCGCATGGGGGAGTTGGACCGAAGGCAGGCAATGTTTGACGAGGCAAGTCTGAAGGAGCCGGCGATCACGATACTTGTTGCAATAGAAGAGGAGCGATCGGGGTGTTCCAGCCCAGCGAGAAAACGCAGCGAGCTTCACGAGTGCCCAGGAAATCCTAAACACGGGAAGAACACGAGGCAAGGGCTCTATTCCGTGGTATGAGGGGTTTCGAGCAGGAACACCGATTCTGAGAACCCGTGCGAGAAAGAAGATTGCGGAGGAGAAGAAGAGGAAGATGGAGGAGGAGAGGAAGTGGGACTATGAGCGCCTTCAAGGCCTAGAAGCAAGTCAAGCGGAATTGGTAGTCAAATTCCAGTGCAGCGAAGCGAATCGACTCACTAACTTGACAAAGGGGTCTTAGCAGCTGCAGCTAGCGAATGATCCAGCATTGGATAGCACCGCCCGTCCATGCCGAGAAGTAGTGTGGGTTCCATACGGGCGATGCAATGCTGGGTAGATACCCGTGGATGACATCACGGAGAACACTAGCTGCGAGCTACCGTCAAAATGAAGAACATATCCATGAAGGTGGCGGGAATGGCGTTGCTTTTCCGATTACCCCCAAAGCAACCTACCATTGCATCCCGATTCGAGGCTATGCTCATGTCATAGTTGGCGAGGTTGTGCAGCCATATTCGGGGCTAGAGCTTGACATTCCTGGAGGTGAGGACGAGCACTTTCTCGGAGATGCCAACCATCGTATCATCCTATGGAAAAAGGATTGCATCATCTTTCGAAGGCCACCGACACCGCGTCATCCGACTCCTCGTCGAAGTCCGTGTTGGGTCATGCGGTAGGGTGCGTCGACTGCAATTTAAAAATCCTACGCGCAGAACATCCAGGAACATGCTACGAGAGATGGATCACAGTTCGTTACCACTAGACACGCAGTGCCGTGCAGCGGAAGAAGAGTTGGGGCAGCAGCGTCCGGTGGATCGTCTCCTCCTCGTCCGATCTCCCTCGGCGGCGGTCGTCCGATCCCGTCACGAGTTCGCGGGCGGTACAAGTGCACCGCCTCTAACGGTATCCCGCGTGCGGGAGGAGCGTCGTCGGCGGACTGCTAGGTCGATCACACGATCGGCGGCAAGTGGAGGTGGCCACGAGGCGAAGCGATCTGCCTCCACGAGGCGAAGCGATCTGCCTCCACGAGGCCAAAGCGTTCTCACTACCCGGTGTGCGCACCTCCACTTTATAGGCGTCGTCGCGGGCTCAACACTTGGGCCTTGCACGGACCCTAAAGCCCAAAGTCTACTCGGTCACGTTCCTAGTCGATTCGGATCACATCCGACCGGTGTCCTCTGAACCGACCTCGCGAGGTTCCTTCCCTTAAGCGCGCGACCCCTTAGGTTCAAGTCGGCTTGGTCACAGTTCGGATCACCTCCGACCTGTACGGTTGGTAGCGGCCTCTAGCAAAGTGCCGACCACCAAGCGAACTATGAAGCTGGTTAAGCGAACACTGCCTGGCGTGTCACACTTACATTCCCTTTGGCCTTACGATATATGTTGTCGGGCTCAAAGGCGAGACTATCATCCTTGTGCTAACCGACCTCTTTCTCGTTTCGGTGATACCGACCACAATCCGGATTATCTAATCCTTGTCGCATAGCCATGCTATTCTGGTCGAGATCAAGCGAGGGGCCCAGTATATCTCTCGATCGGAGGGCAAATCCCATCTTGCTCGACCATGTCTCGCAGCATGGGATTGGACAAACCGAAACCTACCTTTGTAACTACCCGATCACGGAGTACCATTTGGTCGGCCCAAAGCAAGTCTATCACTATCTCGAGTACATCGTCGGCTCAGGTCTTAGGACATAGAGCGTATGTTGTACTAGAGACTCACAGATGACATATCGCTGCGTCTCATAGTTGGGTCTGTCCGACTCGGACCTTATCTCGACTTCGGATCCGACTATGTCGAATCCAACCAGACCTTTCCATGTCCATATTATCCGGTTAGCATCCAATGCTCCATGCCTAGTGAGACCGAGCCATCGACGTGTCATATGCTAGTCTAGTCATTGCGGCGTCCACACAGCCCTTTCGACTAGGGACCTTTTAGGACAGTCATCATACAATGCATAGTCCCACAAACAAGTCACGTACTTGCGATACACATCATTGATAATGTCCAAGGACTATCTTTATTCATAAACACATAGGAAATATCATCATACATGATTGCCTCTAGGCATATCTCCAACATCTCCCACTTGCACTAGAGTCAATCAAATAGACATCGAATGCCCATAGCTCTAACGTGCCCCTCATGCTTGGGTTGTGGAGCGGCTTAGTCAGCGGATCTGCAACATTTGCATCCGTGTGAATCTTGCATAACTCTACATCACCATTCTTTACGATCTTTCGTATCGGTGATATTTCCGGTCTATGTGCGACCTTGTGGTGATTCCTTGGCTCCATGGCTTGTGCGATGGCACGAATTATCACAATAAAGGTCAACAGTTTCACGAGGCTGTGAAAATACCAAGATCATCCAGAAAATGCGGATCAAACACCTTCCTTTGCAGCTTCACAAGCGCAATGTATTAAACTTCGTGGTAGAATCGCCACCGTATCCTGCTTGGAACTCATCGATTACCTTGCTCCTCCGTTCGGGGCGTACGAATCGGCTGTGATCGACAATCATCTCTGTCGGTTTGGAAACTAACATCGGCGTAACCCCTTACGGCGAGCTCTTCCTCACCTCCATAAACTAGGAACATCTCTTTAGTCCTTTTGGTACTTCAAAATAGTCTTTACCGCTGCCCGGTGACTCTCACAGGTTGGCCTGTATCTACTTGTTAGGCTTATTGCAAAAGCAACATCGGGCCTTGTACATATCATGGCATACATGATGGATCCGATTCTTTGAGGCATACGGAATCCTACTCATCTGCCGCTCATTAGATGTCGAAGGACTCGAGTCTCGCTTAGCCTTATACCATGTGAGGCGGCAAGAACCCTTTCTTTGCCTCACTCATGTTGAACCGCTTCAACACTTTATCTATGTCGTGCTCGGCTTAAGCGAGCAGCCTCCTCGATCTATCTCTATAGATCTTAATGCCTAAAATATACACTACCTCACCAAGGTCCTTCGCCGAAAACTTGCCATTCAATGATCCCTTGACCGAGTTTAACATCGAAACATCGTTCCCGATCAGTAGTATGTCGTCCACATACAAGATCAAAAACACTATCGAGCTCCCACTTAACTTCTTGTATAAACAAGAATCCTCTTAGCTTTTGATGAAACCGAGACGGTGGCGACCTCATCAAAGCGAATGTTCCAACTCCGAGATGCTTGCTTCAACCCATAAATGGATCTCTTGAGCTTGCATACCTTACTAGTGCTAGTCGGATCGACAAAACCCTCGGGCTGTATCATATACCGTCCTCGGTTAAATTTCCGTGAAGGAAAGCCGTTTTGACATCCATCGCCATATCTACGTAATCGAAATATGTAGCTATAGCTAGTATGATCCTCACCGACTTCAGCATCGCTACCGTGAGTAAGTCTCATCGTAGTCAATTCCTTGAACTTGTCCATAACCTTTAGCGACAAGCCGAGCTTTGTAGATCTGAACATTTCCATCCACATCGGTTTTCTTATTAAAGACCCATTTGCAACCAATGGCGATTCGCGGTGGCGGATTAACCAAGTCGGACTTGATTCTCATCCATGGACTTTTTCGGATCTCATGGCCTCCAGCCATGCCTCGAATCTGGGCTCACCATCGCTTACGCATACATGGCGGCTCGTCGCTTTCTAGCAACAATACATCACGCACTCTGCGCAATCTCTCCGACCTTCGTGGTTCGGTGCCGCTTCCACTACAGGTTCCTGGTGACTCGGTATGATCTCATCACCGGCCGAGCCGTCCCAGTGGTCCTCAAATTTCTT
This sequence comes from Aegilops longissima, assembly GCA_021605205.1. Lineage (NCBI taxonomy): Eukaryota > Viridiplantae > Streptophyta > Magnoliopsida > Poales > Poaceae > Aegilops > Aegilops longissima. The sequence goes on from JAHIAM010000570.1 coordinate 34,958, forward strand.
GAGTCGAACCGTCCTCCCCTGGCCTCCCGGTGAGAAACTCTTTCTCAAGGAAAACCCCATTCGAGCAACAAACACTTTGTTCTCTTCCCGGTTGTAGAAGCTATATCCCAAGGTTTCCCTCGGATATCCACGAATATGCATTTATCCGACTTGGGTGTAAGCTTATCGACATAAGTCGCTTGACAAATGCTTCACAACCCCAAATCTTTAGAAAAGACAAATGGGACTCTTCGGTCCACATCTCATGCGGTGTCTTGTCTACAGTTTTGATGGTACCCTATTAAGTGTAAGCTGCAGTTTCTAGGCGTATCCCCAAAATGACAAGGTAAATCCGATTTGCTCATCATAGGCGGACCATGTCCAACAAGGTCCTATTCCTCCGTTCGACACGCCGTTTCTCTGTGGCTTACCGGAGGTGTGAGTGAGTACTATACCTCGTCTTTTGAGATGATCATCGAACTCTGGCTCATGTACTCACCTCCACGATCAGATCGTAGAAGCTTTATAGTCTTGCCGAGCTGATTCTCAACCTCATTCTGAAACTCTTTGAATTTTTCAAAAGTCTCCGACTTGTGCCTCATCAAATAGATATATCCATATCTACTCAAGTCGTCGGTAAAAGTCACGAAATCTTGATAGCCACCTCTGGCGGTTGTGCTCATTGGACCACACACATCACGTGTATAAGCTCCAATAGCTCGGATGCCTCTCGCAACTCTTTGCGAAAGGAGACTTAGTCATATTGCCGAGCAAGCATGATTCACATGTCTCGAGCGACCGAAGTCGGACGAAGTTAGGAGCCCATCATCATGGAGCTTCTTCATGCGTTCGAGACTAATGTGTCCAAGCGGCAATGCGAGAAGTATGTTGGATTTATCTCATTAGGCTTATGCCTCTTGACATTTACGTTATAGACGGTTCTGTTCTAGATTCAATATAAATAGCCCATCAACAATGGGTGCATAGCCGTGGAACATACCATTCAAAATATCGAACAACCATTGTCCTTTAAATTGAATTCATAACCCTGACTCATCAAACATGAGGCAGAAATAATGTTCCGACTAAGTGCAGGAATGTAATAACAATTATTCAATTCCATAATGAATCCGGAAGGGAGCTGGAGCTGCATCGTGCCGACCTCCAACGCAGCAACTCTTGCTTTGTTGCCGACCCTGATGTCAATCTCCCCTTGTGCCACCGCCTAGTTCTTACTAGCCCTGCATCGAGTTGCAAATATGAACAACCGATCCGGTATCAAATACCAAGAGCTACTAGGTATGTCGACAAGGTAAATGTCTATAACATATGCAACAAGTGTACCTTTGCCTGAAGAAGCATTTCCGGCCTTCTTGCCATGCTCTGCAAGCCACTTGCTACAGTTCCTCTTCCAGTGACCGGTCTCCTTGCAATGAAAGCAAATGGTCTTCGAGTCCGGTCCAGACTTCGGCGCAGCGGCAGAGGTTACCGTCTCCGTGCCCTTTGCCTTAGCCTTTTTCTTGGACCAACTCTTCTTGAACTTAGCCAATTTCTGCACCATCAACACTTGATGCGTGCCTTTCTTAATATCCTGCTCTGCCACCTTGAGCATCCCATGCAATTCAGTGAGCTTCTTATCCATGCCATGCATATGATAGTTCGAGATCAATGTCCCATAGCTGGGCGGAAGAACCCGAACAGCATCGTAGCCAGCTCATCCAAGGCGGGAAGCCCAAATGATCCAAAGCTTGCACATATCCGATCATCTTGATCACATGTGGGCTCGATGGATCACCTTCCTTCAACTTGCAATCCATCAAGGATGCAGACGTTGAACCTTTCGGTCCTATCACGTATGCGAAACATGCTCTTGAGACTCTCGATCATATCGTAAGCCTCAACATTTTCGAAATGCTGTTGCAAATCGGGCTCCATACAAGCCAGCATCAGACAGCTGATCTCCGTTGATTCATCAACGAGTTTCTGGTAGGCATTCTTAGCTGTGGCACTAGCATTATCAGCAGGTTCCTCTGGAAGTGGATCCTCTAGAACATGTTCCTTTTTATCGTGCTTGAGAACAATTCTCAAATTTCTATACCAGGTGGTAAAGTTTGTTCCATTTAGTTTATCCTTTTCGAGAATTGATTTCAATGCAAAGTTGGGTTGAGCAGGTGGTGCCATTGATCTACAACAGAAAGTATGCAATCACTAAGCAATGTGTTTATGTAGAGTAGTTCTAGCCTAAACAGAAATACTCCCACTGAAGTCAGCATCCCTCCGCAAACTCTCAGTGATTCAGGATCCGTCTAGCGCATGCGACTAGTGAGCTTTAGCATCATTGCTAGCCAACATACCTATACGGTATGCAACTCCTTGCTAATCGTATCTCTATATGACTCCTGTCGGTCGGGAAGGTATCTCATACCCCAGCTCCCGACCTTCTTTGCCACAAGGCCCAAAACCGTTTTGATAGCCTTGTCAAGTTAACTTTGATGCGGTGCATGTCCGTGTCGGACCACGAACCCTTGATTCAAGGACATCCAGCAGCACCTAATTTTATGAGCCCACTACTAGGCGTACTTGGCGTGCGAAGGTGCAACATCGGGGATGGCAATTAAGCTTGATATTCATGAGGATCATTCTATCATTTTAACATGCATAGAAACAAAGAAGCATAACAATCACAAATAACACATATTGTGAAATAGTATGGCTCCTTCATGGGCGTTCTTCTAGGTCGGCTCCGACTCGATGACCATCTCGAACTCCATCTTGTTTGTCACGCGGGGCGCCAAGCCACCAACCTGATCTCTATTATCCAACTACTACAACTAGTAATGAATTTACATAGAGTCACAAGTCGACACGCATGAGTCGTTATACATTATAATGACAGCACTTTGGCTCTGCCGGTGACAAACATGACACTCGAGCCACGTATAAATTACACACATGCATCACATACACATGAGCCATACTATCCACATCAAACCTGCAAAACAAAGTTATGCATAGATATCGCATTCTACGGTTTGTGTGTGGTCTGAAATATACGGCGCTACGCACACAGCGGTCGATCACGCCGAATTCTACGATCGACCGATCTTATCGATCATCGCGAATCCGATTCAGATTTACGTTTCCTTTGTTAACCCGATGGCGGATGACCGACCGGTAGGGTAGATCGTGTCACGACCTCATCGATCCAAATTCTGAGAAAACATAGCCTCAACGATCCCCATGTGCGATTGATCACATCAACCGTGCACATAGCCGATCTCTTCAAGGACAACAGATCTCATCGCCGCCTCCACATATCTAATATGCATACGATCTGAATCCAAATCCTATAGCAGAGGCTCGATACCCTTTGTTGGGTCATGCGGTAGGGTGTGTCGACTGCAATTTAAAAATCCTCGCCGCAGAACATCCGGGAACATGCTACGGAGATGGATCACGAGTTCGTTACCACTAGGCAGCGATGCCGTGCAGCGGAAGAAGAGTTGGGGCAGCGGCGTCCGGTGGATCGTCTCCTCCTCCTCCGATCTCCCTCGGCGGCCGTCGTCCGATCCACGTACGAGTTAGCGAGGCGGCGCAAGTGCACCGCCTCTATGCGGTATCCGGCGTGCGGGAGGAGCGTCGTCGCGGCGGACTGCTAGGTCCGATCACACGATCGGCGGCAAGTGGAGGTGGCTCCACGAGGCGAAGCGATCGCCTCCGAGGCGAAGCGATCGCCTCCACGATGCCAAAGCGTTCTCACTGCCCGAGTTTGCCGCACCTCCACTTTATATAGGCGTCCGTCGCGGGCTCAACACTTGGGCCTCGCCACGGACCCTAAAGCAAAAGTCTACTCGGTCACGTTCCTAGTCGATTCGGATCACATCCGACCGGTGTCCTCTGAACTAACCTCGTGGGTTCCTTCCCTTAAGCGCGACCCCTTAGGTTCAAGTCGGCTTGGTCACGTTCGGATCACCTCCGACCTGTCACGGTTGGTAGCGGCCTCTAGCAAGGCGTGCCGACCACCAAGCGAACTATGAAGCTGGTTAAGCGAACACTGTACAACGTGTCACACTTACATTCCCTTTCCGCACGATATATGTTGCCGGGCTCAAGGCGAGCTGTCATCCTTGTGCTAACCCGACCTCTTTCTCGTTCGGTGATACCGACCACAATCCGGATTATCTCATAATCCTTGTCGCATAGCCATGCTATTCTGGTCGAGATCACGAGGGGCCCAGTATATCTCTCGATCGGAGGGCAAATCCCATCTTGCTCGACCATGTCTCGCAGCATGGGATTGGACAAACCGAAACCTACCTTTGTAACTACCCGATCCACGGAGTAGCGTTTGGTCGGCCCAAAGCAAGTCTATCACCATCTCGAGTACAGCGTCAGCTCAGGTCTTAGGACATAGAGCGTATGTTGTACTAGAGACTCACAGATGACATATCGCTGTGTCTCATAGTTGGGTCTGTCCGACTCGGACCTTATCTCGACTCGGATCCGACTATGTCGAATCCGACCAGACCTTTCAAGTCCATATTATCCGGTTAGCATCCAATGCTCCATGGCTAGTGAGACCGAGCCATCGACCGTGTCATATGCTAGTCTAGTCATTGCTTGGCGTCCACACAGCCCTTCGACTAGGGACCTTTTAGGACAGTCATCATACAATGCATAGTCCCACAAACAAGTCACGTGCTTGCTGATACACATCATTGATAATGTCCAAGGACTATCTTTATTCATAAACACATAGGAAATATCATCATACATGATTGCCTCTAGGGCATATCTCCAACATCTCCCACTTGCACTAGAGTCAATCAAATAGACATCGAATGCCCAAAGCTCTAACGTGCCCCTCATGCTTGGGTTGTGGAGCGGCATAGTCAGCGGATCTGCAACATTTGTATCCGTGTGAATCTTGCATAACTCTACATCACCATTCTTTACGATCTTTCGTATCGGTGATATTTCCGGTCTATGTGTCGACCTTGTGGTGATTCCTCGGCTCCTTGGCTTGTGCGATGGCACCAGAATTATCACAATAAAGGTCCAACAGTTTCACGAGGCTGGGAAAATACCAAGATCATCCAGAAAATGCGGATCAAACACCTTCCTTTGCAACTTCACAAGCCGCAATGTATTAAACTTACGTGGTAGAATCGACCACCGTATCCTGCTTGGAACTCATCCGATTACTGCTCCTCCGTTCAGGGCGTACGAATCAGGCTGTGATCGACAATCATCTCTGTCGGTTTGGAAACTAGCATCGGCGTAACCCCTTACGACGAGCTCTTCCTCACCTCCATAAACTAGGAACATCTCTTTAGTCCTTTTCGGTACTTCAAAATAGTCTTTACCGCTGCCAAGTGACTCTCACAGGTTGGCCTGGTATCTACTTGTTAGGCTTATTGCAAAAGCAACATCAGGCCTTGTACATATCATGGCATACATGATGGATCCGATTCTTTGAGGCATCGGAATCCTTCTCATCTGCTTCGCTCATCGGATGTCGAAGGACTCGAGTCTCGCTTAGCCTTATACCATGTGAGGCGGCAAGAACCCTTTCTTCGCCTCACTCATGTTGAACCGCTTCAACACTTTATCTATGTACATGCTACGGCATAAGCCGAGCAGCCTCCTCGATCTATCTCTATAGATCTTAATGCCTAAAATATACTGCCTCACCAAGGTCCTTCGCCGAAAACTTGCCATTCAATGATCCCTTGACCGAGTTTAACATGAAACATCGTTCCCGATCAGTAGTATGTCGTCCACATACAAGATCAAAAACACTATCGAGCTCCCACTTAACTTCTTGTATAAACAAGAATCCTCTTAGCTTTTGATGAAACCGAGACCAGTGGCGACCTCATCAAAGCGAATGTTCCAACTCGAGATGCTTGCTTCAACCCATAAATGGATCTCTTGAGCTTGCATACCTTACTAGTGCTAGTCGGATCGACAAAACCCTCGGGCTGTATCATATACCGTCCTCGGTTAAATTTCCGTGAAGGAAAGCCGTTTTGACATCCATCTGCCATATCTCGTAATCGAAATATGCAGCTATAGCTAGTATGATCCTCACCGACTTCAGCATCGCTACCGGCGAGTAAGTCTCATCGTAGTCAATTCCTTGAACTTGTCCATAACCTTTAGCGACAAGCCGAGCTTTGTAGATCTGAACATTTCCATCCACATCGGTTTTCTTCTTAAAGACCCATTTGCAACCAATGGCAGTTACGCCAGGTGGCGGATTAACCAAGTCCCCGACTTGATTCTCATCCATGGAGTTTAACTCGGATCCAGCCATGCCTCGGAATCTGGGCTCACCATCGCTTCTGCATACGTGGCCGGCTCGTCGCTTTCTAGCAACAATACATCACGCACTCTGCGCAATCTCTCCGACCTCCGTGGTTCGGTGCGCTTCCACTCTGGGTTCCTGGTGACTCGGTATGATCTCATCACCGGCCGAGCCGTCCCGAGTGGTCCTCGAATTTCTTCAAGTCGAACCGTCCTCCCGGCCTCGGTGAGTAACTCTTTCTCAAGGAAAACCCGTTCGAGCAACAAACACTTTGTTCTCTTCCGGTTGTAGAAGCTATATCCCAAGGTTTCCCTCGGATATCCACGAATATGCATTTATCCGACTTGGGTATAAGCTTGTCGACATAAGTCGCTTGACAAATGCTTCACAACCCCAAATCTTTAGAAAAGACAAGCTGGGACTCTTCCAGTCCACATCTCATCTGGTGTCTTGTCTCAGATTTTGATGGTACCCTATTAAGTGTAAGCTGCAGTTTCTAGGCGTATCCCCAAAATGACAAGGGTAAATCCGATTTGCTCATCATAGGCGGACCATGTCCAACAAGGTCCTATTCCTCCATTCGACACGCCGTTTCTCGTGGCGTGCCGGAGGTGTGAGCTGAGTACTATACCTCGTCTTTTGAGATGATCATCGAACTCTGGCTCATGTACTCACCTCCACGATCAGATCGTAGAAGCTTTATTGTCTTGCCGAGCTGATTCTCAACCTCATTCTAAAACTCTTTGAATTTTTCAAAAGTCTCCGACTTGTGCCTCATCAAATAGATATATCCATATCTACTCAAGTCGTCGGTAGAAGTCACGAAGTACTGATAGCCACCTCTGGCAATTGTGCTCATTGGACCACACACATCACTGTGTATAAGCTCCAATAGCTCGGATGCCCTCTCGCAACTCTTTGCGAAAGGAGACTTAGTCATCTTGCCGAGCAAGCATGATTCACATGTCTCGAACGACCCGAAGTCGGACGAAGTTAGGAGCATATCATCATGGAGCTTCTTCATGCATTTCAGACTAATGTGTCCAAGCCAGCAATGCCAGAAGTATGTCTGATTTATCTCATTAGGCTTATGCCTCTTGACATTTACGTTATAGACCGGTTCCTGTTCTAGATTCAATATAAATAGCCCATCAACAATGGGTGCATAGCCGTGGAACATACCATTCAAAAATATCGAACAACCATTGTCCTTTAAATTGAATTCATAACCCTGAATCATCAAACATGAGGCAGAAATAATGTTCCGACTAAGTGCAGGAATGTAATAACAATTATTCAATTCCATAATGAATCGGAAGGAGCTGGAGCTGCATTGTGCCGACCTCCAACGCAGCAACTCTTGCTTTGTTGCCGACCACGATGTCAATCTCCCCTTGTGCCACACGCCTAGTTCTTACCAGCCCACGCATCGAGTTGCAAATATGAACAACCGATCCGGTATCAAATACCCAAGAGCTACTAGGTATGTCGGCAAGGTAAATGTCTATAACATATGCAACAAGTGTACCTTTGCACGAAGAAGCATTTCCGGCCTTCTTGCCATGCTCGCAAGCCACTTGCTACAGTTCCTCTTCGATGGTGATCTCCTTGCAATGAAAGCAAATGGTCTTGAGTCGGTCCAGACTTGGCGTGTGGCGGCAGAGGTTACCGTCTCGTGCCCTTTGCCTTAGCCTTTTCTTGGACCAACTCTTCTTGAACTTAGCGATTTCTGCACCATCAACACTTGATGCGTGCCTTTCTTAATATCCTGCTCTGCCACCTTGAGCATCCCATGCAATTCAGTGAGCTTCTTATCCATGCCATGCATATGATAGTTCGAGATCAATGTCCCATAGCTGGCGGAAGAGAACCCGAACAGCATCGATGCCAGCTAATCCAGGCGGGCAGCCCAAACGATCCAAAACTTGCACATATCCGATCATCTTGATCACATGTGGGCTCAGTGGATCACCTTCCTTCAGTTTGCAATCCATCAAGGATCGCCAAATGTTGAACCTTTCGGTCCTAACCTGTGTCTGAAACATGCTCTTGAGACTCTCGATCATATCGTAAGCCTCAACATTTTTGAAATGCTGTTGCAAATCGGGCTCCATACAAGCCAGCATCAGACAGCTGATCTCCGTTGATTCATCAACGAGTTTCTAGTAGGCATTCTTAGCTGTGGCACTAGCATTATCAGCATGTTCCTCTGGAAGTGGATCCTCTAGAACATGTTCCTTTTTATCGTGCTTGAGAACAATTCTCAAATTTCTATACCAGGTGGTAAAGTTTGTTCCATTTAGTTTATCCTTTTCCAGAATTGATTAAAATGCAAAGTTGGGTTGAGCAGGTGGTGCCATTGATCTACAACAGAAAATATGCAATCACTAAGCAATGTGTTTATGTAGAGTATTTCTAGCCTAAGCGAAATACTCCCATGAAATCGACATCCTCCGCAAACTCTCGGTGATTCGGGATCCGACTAAGCGCATGCGACTAGTGAGCTTTAGCATCCTGCTAGCCAACATACCTATCGGTAAGCAACTCCTTGCTAATCGTATCTCTATACGACTCCTGTCGATCGGGAAGGTATCTCATACCCCGGCTCCCAACCTTCTTTGCCACAAGGCCCAAAACCCTTTTGATTGCCTTGTCAAGTTAACTGATGCGGTGCATGTCCGTGTCAAACCACGAACCCTTGATTCAAGGACATCCAGCAGCACCCCAATTTTATGAGCCCACTACTAGGCGTACTTGGCGTGCGAAGGTGCAACATCGGGGATGGCAATTCGCTTGATATTCATGAGGGATCATTCTATCATTTTAACATGCATAGAAACAAAGAAGCATAACAATCACAAATAACACATATTGTGAAATAGTATGGCTCCTTCATGGACGTTCTTCTAGGTCGGCTCCAACTCCGATGACCATCTACGAACTCCATCTTGTTTGTCACGCCGGGACGCCAAGCCACCAACCTGATCTCTATTATCCAACTACTACAACTAGTAATGAATTTACATAGAGTCACAAGTCGACACGCAGGTCATTATACATTATAATGACAACACTTTGGCTCTGCCGGTGACAAACATGACCACGAGCCGCGTATAAATTACACACATGCATCACATACACATGAGCCATACTATCCACATCAAACCTACAAAACAAAGTTATGCATAGAATCGCATTCTACGGTTTGTGTGTCGGTCGAAAATACGGCGCTTCGCTACGGCGGTCCCGATCACGCCGAATTCTACGATCGTCGATCTTATCGATCATCGCGAATCGATTCAGATTTACGTTTCCTTTATTAACCCGATGGCGGATGACCGACCGGTTGGGGTAGATCATATCACGACCTCATCGATCGATTCTGAAAACATAGCCTCAACGATCCCCATGTGCGTTGATCACATCAACCGTGCACATAGCCGATCTCTTCAAGGACAACAGATCTCATCGTCGCCTCCACATATCTAATATGCATACGATCTGAATCCAAATCCTATAACGAGGCTCGATACCTTTGTTGGGTCATGCGGTAGGGTGCGTCGACTGCAATTTAAAAATCTCTGCGCAGAACATCCGGGAACATGCTACGAGATGGATCACGATTCGTTACCACTAGGCGCGATGCGATGCCGTGCAGCGAACAAGTTGGGGCAGCAGCGTCCGAGTGGATCGTCTCCTCCTCGTCCGATCTCCCTCGGCGGCGGTCGTCCGATCCCGTCACGAGTTCGCGGGCGGCGCAAGTGCACCGCCTCTAACGGTATCGGCGTGCGGGAGGAGCGTCTTGCGGCGGACTGCTAGGTCGATCACACGATTGGCGGCAAGTGGAGGTGGCTCACGAGGCGAAGCGATCGCCTCCACGAGGCGAAGCGATCTGCCTCCCGAGGCCAGCGTTCTCACTACCCGAGTGTGCGCACCTCCACTTTATATAGGCGTCCGTCGCGGGCTCAACACTTGGGCCTCGCCACGGACCCTAAAGCCAAAGTCTACTCGGTCACGTTCCTAGTCGATTCGGATCACATCCGACCGGTGTCCTCTGAACCGACCTCGAGGTTCCTTCCCTTAAGCGCGCGACCCCTTAGGTTCAAGTCGGCTTGGTCACGATTCGGATCACCTCCGACCTGTACGGTTAGTAGCGACCTCTAGCAGCGTGCCGACCACCAAGCGAACTATGAAGCTGGTTAAGCGAACACAGCCTGGCGTGTCACACTTCATTCCCTTTGCCGCCACGATATATGTTCTCGTGCTCAAAGCGAGACTGTCATCCTTGTGCTAACCGACCTATTTCGTTCGGTGATACCGACCACAATCCGGATTATCTCATAATCCTTGTCGCATAGCCATGCTATTCCTTGTCGAGATCACACGAGGGCCCAGTATATCTCTCTGATCGGAGGGCAAATCCCATCTTGCTCGACCATGTCTCGCGGCATGGGATTGGACAAACCGAAACCTACCTTTGTAACTACCCGGTCATGGAGTAGCGTTTGGTCGGCCCAAAGCAAGTCTATCACCATCTCGAGTACATGCGTCAGCTCAGGTCTTAGGACATAGAACGTATGTTGTACTAGAGACTCACAGATGACATATCGCTACGTCTCATAGTTGGGTCTATCCGACTCGGACCTTATCTCGACTCGGATCCGACTATGTCGAATCCGACTATGTCGAATCCGACCAGACCTTTCGAAGTCCATATTATCCGGTTAGCATCCAATGCTCCATGGCTAGTGAGACCGAGCCATCGACCGTGTCATATGCTAGTCTAGTCAACTGCGCGTCCACACAGCACTTTCGACTAGGGACCTTTTTGGACAGTCATCATACAATGCATAGTCCCACAAACAAGTCACATACTTGCTGATACACATCATTGATAATGTCCAAGGACTATCTTTATTCATAAACACATAGGAAATATCATCATACATGATTGCCTCTAGGGCATATCTCCAACAGTCCGCCACCGAGTCAGCAGTCTCCCGCTCCTGCAAGTCCACCAAGTCCGGCAAAGTGTCAGGCCACTCTTCCTCCAAGTCCGGCAAAGTGTCAGGCCACTCCTCCTCCTCCAAGTCCGCCACAGCGTCAGGCGTCCCTCCTCCTCCAAGTCCGGCACAACCTCAGGCCCTCCTTCTCCAAGTCCGGCACAACTTGGTGACCCTCCTCCTCGTCCAACTCAGCCCGTCGGCCAGGCGTCTCCGCCCGCCTCGGCAATCATGAAAGAGACACCCGCAGCTATGGTGCGTGGCAGTCTGGTCGAGGTAGTACAGGAAATACAGGCGGAGGCAAGCGATATAAATATGGTCCAAGCCTCCGCCTCTTCATGAGAGGTCTTATGACAGGTCAGGAGGAAATCGCAGCCATATCGAAGTCCGAGGTGGAAGCCCATTTGCCTTTGAAACCGCCACCGCCGCCAAGGGAGAAAGTGCACGAGAAGCGATTGACCACTTCATTCATATGGCTCAACCACCAGCTCCCAAGCCTGTTGACACAGACTATGGCGCCACATCGGAAGTTAAATCGAGCACGTCTCGTGGGAGGCGAGCTCGGGATCAGCAAACAAGAAGCAGCTGTCAAAAATGCGGAAAACCGTTCCCCGGTGGGAGAAGCAGTAGTATAATCGATCCCTCGCTTGTTGTGCCAACAACACGTGGCGATATCTGGCGTAATATTATTGTGGGCAAACAGTTTACGTTCTGAGGTGGGCGGTGTGGTAATAACGGAGGACCATATAATGCGGCTGAAGTTCTCAAAATCACTGTTGGACAACTCCTCGAGATCGAGCCCATGCACGTGCTTAGAGAGGATGAAATAAAAGCGGAAATATGTCGGGGCCAACCTTTGGTCGAGCGGACAAGGTCAAGAACCTCCCAGCGAGAATGTATGAATTGCATCAATGGTACATGAACATTACCAAGATTTCGATCGATTGTCCCTCATGGTGAATGTCAAGGAGGAGCATTACTTCCATGAGAAAGCTGTGTCCGTTGAGTATTACGAACTGTTTCAGTTATACAATCAAGGCCTTTCGACAAATCTATAAATGGGTTGCTATCGTCCATAAGTGATTTCTTTCTGTAATTTAAGTCTCAAGCTAGCTGTATTGATCCTTTTGATCAATCATTACCTGTAATTATCCTCACTATATTCTTTTCTATGGTATTATATGCAGGATGAAGATATATGAAATGAGAAAAGGTGGACGCTTTGGCATTGGGTTCATTGACCCAAACACCATTAATGAATACACATGGAAACTAAATCCACATTATCAAAAGGGCGTGAGGACAACATGCTAGAGTTCTTGAAGCGCCTCAAATACAATGAAGATATACTACTTCCTTACAACTTCTAGTGAGTCACCTTGTCTTGTACTACAAATTCTCTGTTTTGCCTACTAGCTAGCTACATGTTTTTGCTTTACATATGCCCGCTTAATTAAGACATGCAAGCGTGTGTGCATGCAGATTTCTTGGATCTTGTATATCATTAAAGTTGGCCCGAACGGTTGAAATCTGGACTCACTACTCAAAGAAAAAACTGACTATAACATCTTGTTTGGGATAGTCAGCAGGTAATTTCAATCATTGTTAACTATATATCCCGGACTATTTAGTTCGTCATTTTTCATGATATGAACTATTTAATAACCCTTTATTCATTTTCTTTGACCGGTGGGCAGGGCTTGGACAAGGTTCATCAGCGTCACGAGGCGAATGGAAACAAAAGCTTAAATGGTTTCGACCCAAGGTAAGTAATTAAGTAGTACTAGCTAGCTAGCTAGCTACCATCTCTTTAATTATCATGCTTGATTAATTATTATCTGATCAAATTCCATTCTCGTAAAGGCCCTGAAGCGGTAGCGCAGGGACTGATCTGTAATGCATTCTGCGTTTGCGAGAACATTCGCATGATGGCGTCCAGAAAGGAGCAGATCTCAAAGACACGAATAGATGCGCTTGTCAAAACACTATTCACAATTTTACACCATTATCGATATCTAGTCACACAACTAATACACATGCATATTGATCTCCTTCTTAACAGTTCACGAGAGGTGCGGAGAGCTCCTAGAAGCGGGCGTGTAGAAGCACTTCAAGAGGAAATAGCGGGATTTTTGCTCGACCAGGTCATAAATCCGAAGGGAGAATACTATTACCCGCTACCGCCTCCATCGTGCTCCGAAGGCACCAATTAGGCTAATGCCACTGGCTCCAAAGGCAACATGCATATGTAGGAGAAATTGTATATAGCTATACATGTGTGTATGTGTGAATTAATTAATATGATGGTTTGTGAGACATTGATGATATATATATATATATATATATATGCATAACGTGTACAATGTGTAGTATCGTAAAATACCAGACAAGCGAAAAGAATTAAATTGATAACACAAATTTAATTGAAAAATAAGAAATAAAACAAAACCCACAAACATTTAGTACGGTTGGTGTTACCAACCGGTACTAAAACTCCGACCCCGGAGCTGCCTCGTGCCACGTGGTTGGCCTTTAGCACCGGTTCGTGTTGAACCCAGTACTAAAGGGGGGCCTTTAGTGACCACACTTTAGTGCGGTTGTGGAACCGGCACTAAAGAACCTCTGAACGGTGCTATTGCCGGTTACGCACCGATGTTTCAAGATTTGCGAGGCGTCTTGAAGAGTTGCAGCCCATCGAGCGTAGAAAATAAGTAGGCCTCGATTGGGTATTCTTGAGAAAAAATAAACTGGGCTCATTTTCACAAAGAAAAAAATAGCTGGGCTGGTCACATGGTGAACATAAAATATAAGCTTGGGCTAGGCAGGCCTGAGCCAGTTCAAACCCTGCTCCATCTCAACAATACTGAAACAAAAAAATACTGCTTTCGGTAGCTCGTCCCGGTGTCTGCCGATCTTGTGTTGTTCTCTTGTCTATTGACTATATCGCTCACAATTTCATGGGTCCCGGATGTCGAGGAAAACACTAGGAGGAAGCATTTTATTTTTCCATCTGTTGGCGTGGTGGGCCCCTCATCATCCTCTCCACGCATTACCGCCGATTCCTGTTGTTTGTTGACCATGTTGACAACGCGAGGCGCGGCCTTGTGCCAGCGCACCAAGCCTTGAAGGGCGTCGGCATTAACGATTTAGGAGGCGGTGGGGCGGCGATGGGTCTTGTTGGCGCAGCCCGACCGTGGGAAGGCGAGCGAAGCGGCCCGCCGGTGCTGGTCTAGTTCGGCGGCTAGAGGAAGCGGGGCTGAAGAAACACGACAGAACCGTAAAAGCAGCAGGAGTACTTAACAACCTTAAGCTTGAAACCAGCGGGGCACTTAACAACCAAAGCTGAAAGCAGTATGAGTACTTATACAGGTTCAATCGTACAAAGCATGCCTCGAACAATGCTACTTTGCCTCTGATTAACCAAGGGTGAGGCCGCCAAGGCCAGGCGCCACCAGCGCATCCACAACCTTAAAGCGGCTTCATCTACTTAGCGTGGTCAATAAACAGGATATTAAGCTTTAGAGCCATGGAAAAGCATGAACATAATCTTACATCCTATTCTCCAAGATGGGCGGGCCTTCATTATCTGAGACCACCCACGAATAAGTATCTTTTCACCTCCAAGGGGAATTGGTAGGTCGACATAAACATCATGTTGTGACCAAGCGCAAGTCGACCCGACCATGGTCGGAGCATCGTATAGGAACAATAGAACTCGGCAGTTCTGTTTCAAGAAGATCACAGCTGTAAAACTGTGTATAAGGAATAGTTTATGAACAACATATGTAACAGAAAATAGCTCGTACCATTAGTTTCTCGACACAGTTGGACCTGTTCAGCGAGTGTAGCGATGCTTTTATATCCCGTGGCCTTCCACCATTGAAAGCATACAAGGACCTCAAGGCGATCAATAAAGTGTAGGAACTTGTGGATGTCGATCGATCAACTTGGTGCCATTAGTAACAGCGAGTTATTACATAGTAACAAGCGAGCAGACTGCTTAACTCTGAAAAAACTTACACGTGCCACCAATTATAAGAAAATATTAGTTAGATGTAGCATCTTCGTGAGAGATTCGTTGCTACTTCTAAAGTTAAATTGTGATTAGTTAGACAGAATAGCTGGATTAAGAAGTAATCCAGGCAACAAGCAAGAACTAGATACATAACTAACATGGATGAACAAATGGAACGACGTCGGGGTGGAAGATCGCAGTGAAGATGAGAGCAGGTTCAGCTATTTCCATCAACATTCGTGCGCCAACTTTCAGTCTGTAACACTTGAGAAACCTTATCCAAGTTCGGCCATAAAAAAAGCAGCGATCTTCTTGGTTCATGAACCCAACTCGGAAGTAATATCCATGGCTTGTCTTCACTGTGACCATTAAACTAGTGTATTCAGTTATGGCAAGGCCGAGCATCTTGAGTACATATGTTACGGCAGAACAAATAATACTGCTGCGGGAAAAACAATATGACAACACGGCATGTTCAAAAAACCCACCCTCCGGATAGAAGAGGATTCTAGGAACATCTTGTGCGCGTTTCAAAATGCTGTGGTAGGATGAGAAGGAACAAGTGTGGCGTCTCACCAAGGCGCGAAATCTGTAGGGTACACGCACTTTGGGCCTTTGCAAGCTGAAACACACTAGATTGATTATGAAGAAAAATGCATCAGCAATGGCGGCTGCCATCCTAGGATACCTGCGACCAAGGGACTTGGATTTATCGGGGATGGATGAAGAATTAGTACCTAGTTCTCCATGAAAACCCTATGCAATCGGCGGGGAGTTTTCTCACGAACAAGCGAGCGAGGAGAAGGGATTCAGGCCCGGTGAAATATTGGCCTTCATCCGTCCGACTTCTTGCTAAAGCTGGAAAGGGGGTTGTGATTTGACGACTCATTGGGCATTCTTGCGGCGCTACAACGGGGTGTGTCTACCGTGAAGTTTTGCACTCTAATTTGTGCATATGCACGTGGACCCGTTGCGGTTGGCCCACATATCAGCGAAAGGAAGTAGAAAGACAGGAGTAACTAGTTACACATAAATATATTTTTGTGAGAGATACTCCCTCTGTAAAGAAATATACAAATCTTTATATCACAGGCTCACCTTGCCGAAATATACTCCCTACGCAGCATACGGGCATTATGGGGTTCATCTTTTTATGGGGTTTCAGCTGAGAATATAATACTTGAGATAGGCTCACGGTTACGGACTTTGGGCATGAATGACCTTGCATGTTTGGGGGCCCATGTGTTCTACCTCAGCGCTTTTCATATTGCAAGCAATCGATACTCGCTGGTTTTGAATCTTTGCGCAAGGCGAATACACAAAATTGAATAAAGCACGGCAATTGTTGGAATGAAATCGAGCAGCAGTTCTTAACCAGCAATCGAGTTGCAATTCTATCAATGATATACCATGTGATAAATAATACTGTCGTACTACCTATACACACAGGACACTTGTTTCACCATGCCAGATTATTACATCAAAATCTCTCAAAGGATAGATCAGTTCAGCAGTTGCGTGCTGCTACTGAAGAATTTCAAAGTTGATTTGGACCAGCTCTCCTTGCCGAGAAAGTTCGATTTTGACATCATCCCCTACCGCAAGATATTATTTAGATTTGAACCTTGACCATCCTTTAGCATCAATCATCATGCGACCATCCTTTGTACTTACGGTATATTGAGCAGGTTCATTCACACCAAGGTTGCGCATGGTAAGAGAAACTTGGCTGCGGTCGCCCGGATAGTTGAACGACTCCCTTGTTGCTCTAGAAATTTTCTGTTTGCAAACAAGAAGACATACCCAAACAGTTAGATCAACACAGTGAATCATGTGAAACAACATGGAAAGAAAAAAGAACGAAGCAGTTGGGCGGCCAATGCTTAAGAAGAAGGTGGACATGTCTGTTTTTGTAAGGACTTTGGTATATTAAGTGCGAACTGCAGCCCATTCTGTTGCCGGTGCAACTGCACGGGCCGGACCAAATGTAAGTGCAAGTGTTGGTGCAGGTGCCGAAGCCGCTGCTGCTGCCGGAGATGGTGCTCCTTGTAGAGCTGGTGCGGTGTCGATGCCCGATCCTCCGGTAGATCGGTGATCGCGGCGGTCGGTGCCCAATCCTCATTTGGATCGGTGAGCTGCTGCCGCATTGTCGGTGCTAGAGCTCTTTGTCGGTGCTCGATCTGTGCGAGACAGCGGCGATCGTGTCTGGTCTGCTATGATCAGCTTTCTAACTTGACTAGGATCCGTGACCGTGATCCAGATTTTTTCTTCATTTCTTTTAAACGCGAGAAGGACTAATTGTGGCGTTTTTGTTAAACCAAACTGCGTTCATCATAGGGATTCAGCTTGTCCTCAGACAACGGTGATCAATTTTTCGATAATATAAGTGATGGACAGTGCCTTCGTTGCTGACACGACATAAGATGAAACCTGCAAAAATAGCCATCATAGAGCAAACCAAACGGTTTATTCTGTGATGAATGTCACATGGCAAAACCTGCATCCTAAATTTGCAGGAAAAGAAAGAAAACATGACATTAAATCAATAAGATTTAGACAGTAAATCAATAAGATTTACTTGATGTGAAACAAGTGAATCCTTACCAGGAAATCACTATGTTGAAGTACTAAAAAGAAGATTGATCGTCGAACTACGCATGGCATGCAGGGGCCCTGCCTGTTCCCACAAGCAGGACAGTCCAAAGGTCGTGACAAATCGTATGGACCAAACATCCATGGGACTGGAAATCCTGGTGGGTGCGATAAACCCTGCAATGCATACAGATATTGGAGTCTAACCATAATTGATAAACCGTCCTCACAAAAAATATGATCTGGATACTTCAAAATGTACAGACTGAATTGAGTGGACATACATTAACATAGACCGTTCTCAGGACTGACCACACGCCAGCGGCAGTACTAATAAACAATACAGGGTTCACAAACACAAATAAAGTACTGAACAATAGTACTTACTACAGACAAGCAAAGTTGCACTAACGAAACTCTGCAGACTATTTCTTGCCACCGACCTACGGGATGAACCCCGCATAACTGACTAGGCCATGGACTTCGTGTGAGATGTCTACATGCACCATCACCATCTTGTCAACCTTGGAGAACCTAACAGAGTGGTCTTTCCACTCATAAACATGATGATGAAGACAGGCCGCATCAGATTAGTTGGGAAGCTTTACAAGAACCACACCCTTCGTAATCGAAGGCACAACCAGGTCAAGTACAGCCTCGAGAACACGCCTGACAACAATGCTACAGGAAAACACTAGTTCAGGTCACGTGGCAACAAGGACACAGCAGCTGGATAGTTCAGCAGTAGAACTCATCATCAGGTCTTCTAGTTCACATGGCATGACTTTGAGAACTTCATCTCCACTGCGGACCTGGTTCTGTTTCAAACAAAAACCATATTTCATTACTACCTCCATTCAGAAATATAAGATTATTTTCGCTATTATACTTAATATATTACTACATATACACACAGAAATGAGTGAACAAAGACACTAGAACATGTATTCAAAGGCATGAGAGCAGAGGGATTACATGCAATATCCATAACACAATTTACTGAGGCAACTATACCCTCTTAAAAGGTAGCATTGATGTTCATAAAGTACTCCCTCCGTCCCAAAATTCTTGTCTTAGATTTGTCTAGATACGGATGTATCAAGTCACATTTTAGTATTAGATACATGCGTATCTAGACAAATCTAAGACAAGAAATTTGGGACAGAGGGAGTAGTTGAAAGTAATCTATAAGAAATCGGTGTCAACCTCTCGCATGTTTTGGTCAAAAGAGGAATTTACAACCGTCATTTGGCACATTAAAATCACATGAAAGATCACCCAGAAATTTGTACTACCAGTACTAGTACTGCGTGTTAGATGAAAAAACACGATCAAGATCGAGAAAAAGATTGTCAACAAGAGACATTACCTAGACTTGCTTAATGAGGGATCCCGGAGAGGGGGGCTTGGACAGGGCGATGGCTTTGAGCTTGTCTGCGGTAGTCTCGGCGGGGTGCTTGCGCTTCTTCGTACCATGAGCCTCGACGATTTTGGCCAAAGCCATAGACATCACGTCGGCCGGTGCTCCGGCGTCCATTCAAGAGAGGAAGCTGAGAGAGAAGAGTGAAAGGAGGAATGAGATGAGGGTGAAGCGAAGTGAGTGGGGGTTTTCTTCAGGAGAGGAAGCTGAGAGAGAAGAGTGAAATGATGGTTGCTTCGTCCGTCCAACTTACTGCTGGAAAGGAGGGGGTTTTGTGATTTGACGGCTCATTGGGCATTACTACGGCGGTTCGATCGGGGTAGTCTACCATCACTATACTACAGAGTAATTTAGTGCATGGATGGTGGACCCAGGTGCTGGCTGTCCCACACGTCGGGGAAAGTGAGTAATTTAGTGCATGGCTGGAGGAGGATCCCCATGGTAGGCGTGTCCTTTGTTTTTCATTCGAAGAAAAAATGATTACAACAAGTGTTTCCACTCTTCTGACGGAGGAGTCTGAAACACAACAGCCACTTGAATATACGGTGCTCCTACTACTAGGCATGTGCGATGGTTCATCGTCGATTACTACACAATCTTGTTGCTAGTGTAGTAAGATATGGCGATAACAAATGATGTTGTCGCATATCAACTACTCCTATATGTAACATAGTACCGCTTTTTATTTGTCCGGTCAAGAATGAGCAGTGAGATCAATGTTAACAGAACTAGGTCCATAGTGCCTTTGAGAATGCGGTGCTCTGAGTACTCCACGAAAATGAACCATATGAAGCACATCCTATAGTGTTAGGCAGGGGTGTATGAAGGGTGCAGGATGGGAGCAAAAGTTCCCTTCTCGACCCACTTTTGGGTGTTTGGCGAGTGCATGAAGGGTGCATGAGTCCACACTAGTAGGTTGACAAAAATACGAAGAGGAAACAACTATATTGAGATGAGAATGCAACCAAACACTCCCACACGCTTTGTGCTACTGATGGTGATCTGCACCATCTGAGTTTGATCCAACGGTCATGTTGTGCGAGACATGGACATGCCCATGCAGAGGCGCCTAAACACCACGAAGTCCCTCTGCTTCTCGAGGCGCACGACGTTGGTGATGCAGGGTGCAACCGCCCGCAGAGCCCGCTCCCGGTCGACGGAAGACAGCTCGTCAAAGTCGGCGTCCAATGGCACGAATGGATTCCGGTGACGGAGCCCTGAAAGGATTCGCCAGGCAACGGCGACGGCAGCGCGCAACCCCTCCTTGTGCAACTCAGCCCCACCATCGCGCGGAGACGGCTCAGCTCCTCTGAGATATAGGTGAAGAAGGAGACCAGGTCAGGAAGCCGCAGCTCGTTGAAGTCGAACGGGTGGTCGAACGGGTTTAGCCCGACGGCCGGCATTGTTGCACTGGCACGACGGTAGGCATCGCGCAGCCGCGACACGTGCATGGCAACTTGGTTCACCAAGTGGCTGAGGCGATCCTGGACCTTGTCACGATCGGCCCGCTCGCACTCCAGCCGACTTCCCTGACGGCCTATTGTATCTCCCGCTTTCTGCAGCAACACCACCGACGCCTCGAGCATCTTCGTGGTGGACGCCTGCCGCTTTTGAAGCTCCGTGAACTCCCGCACATAACGGAGGAGCATGGCATTCCTCTCCTCCTTGAGCTCACGGAGCTCCACGTCCTTGGACCTGAGCTCCGCATCCTTGGCATGGAGCTCTGTGTCGGCGCCTCATCTCGGACTCGTGATCTGCTGCGCCGCCATGGCACGAGTAGAAGAAATGGGAGAGGAAGCAAAGGGGCGAAAGCGGCTGAAAGGCAATCCAATCTGGGAAGGCGGAGGAGCCAGCCGAGGCGGGGAATCTTTGGTTTCACTGCGGTAAAACACCAATCGGCGACTTCTCACATCGAGGGAGCGGTGGGTTTTTACAAGCGGAGTCATCGTGACTAATTGCTACCGCGCCTCCTCCCGTCAATCAAAAAATTATAAATCCTGGCGCGTCTGCTCCCGTCAATCAAAAAATTAAAAATTCTGCCGCACCCAAACACGAACAACGCCACGGTGGATATTTAAATTTACCTGCGGCAAGTAGATAAAAAAGGGTGAAAAAACAAATGTGGCGGCCTAGCTAATCGGTCGAACTAGCCCAACTAGCTAGCCACCGTGCTTCCTTGATGTACTCGGCGGTAAAGGTGGTCTTTCGTGATTTGACGACTCATTTACTTGCTTGATTGCTACGACCGAGGAGGACCCGAAAAGCGGTAGGGCATCCCGTCGGGAAGAATATGTCGTGCACCACGGGAGGACCTCGAAACAGCAGCGGTAGGGTGTGCCGCGTCTCGCACGGAGGAAAAATGTGCGTGTAAAAATATAATGTATCGGGCGTAGTACCTATGGTTCGACCTCAGGACCCAGCCAGCCGGTCGAAAACACCCCACTAGCCACACAACTTCATCATGCAAACGTGGCACGGTTAGCTCCGTCTCGACCAGCCACAACGTCTCTTGTTCTAGGCGATTATTCTATTTTCCAAGCTTTTTTAGTTGTAATAACACCACCGCAAGCTAAGCGCCGCTCTTCATGTGTGCCCGTGCAAAGGTTAGGCGAGCGGAGAAGAGATTGAGATCGCAGACACAGGACCCACCCGTAAGTGAGACAACGGTCATGCACATGTTGACGAGGCACTCCTCTACTCTCTGAGCGCAAGAAATCTGTATAAAATCAAGTTATGGTACAAATCCAACAACCGTTTGTTTTTCAGGCTATCGACTTACTCTTTGTAGTCCAGGTGCGATTCGAATCTCGTCTTTCAGATTTGTTAGTTTTAGGTCCAAATTTGATTAATGACAAGTGGGGCCCCGTATGTTGTTCGATATTTCAGTGTAGGATGGTTTTTGAACAAACACTTTGCGGCGGTTAGACAAATAACGACACGAGTTACGTATTTTGCAAGTTTATGAACAAAAATGACAGCGGCATAGAATATCACATCCACCCAGCTTAGATACTATGGTGATCGAGTTTTACACCGTTGGAAGTGAGATCCAATGGCTTGGGAGTAGTCTTTGTAATTATCGCATAATTTCCAAACTCTCCAAATTTTTTTGCAAATAAAACATTCAGGCCTCATGTGTGCCGCTGCATCTTGATCAACGGCTCCCGGTGCTCATATTAGGTGCTCCCGTAGCAATTACCGCTACGGTGATATGAGCATCTTGGTCGTATGATCGGTGATCAGATGGCACATGCATAGTACTTGTACTTTCTGCGCATTTCCCAAACTCTATCAGCCATATATTGCAAAAACATTCAAACCTCCTATTGTGGGCCATTAGATCTCAGTGAACTCGTATCACCAAAGAATCTACGGTGCGGGAGCACCTCATACTCTCCGTGCAAGAAAACATAAGGTGCTATCGCAGCGTGGATGCTCTGGTGATCTGAGCTTGGAGGTCGTTTGATCGAGATCAATGGCATCTGAGCAGTCTTTGTGCTTATGGCGATGGCGAACTCTTTTGGGGCTTTTACGCAAAAACCATTGAACCACCGAGGAGGTGTTGGGTCACAAATCAACGCCTCGAAGAGCTGTATCACCAAAGCATCTAAGGTGTGGTAGCACATGATATTCTTACATACAGGAGAATATGATGTCTCCTTCATCTTAGATGCTACGGTGATCTGACTTCGAGTCGTTGGATATGGGATCAAAGGGCATCTAAGTAGTTTTTGTAAAAATTGTGTGCAATTCTCAAACTCATCAAGGCTTCCTGCAAAAAAATTAAGACACGTCATGTGAGCTGCTATATCTCAGATCTACAAGGTCAAAGCAACTCGTATCGGCATATAGCATCTAAGGTGGGGGCACATGATATTCTCCCGGGGAGGAGGGGTGGGCGTACACAACCAATCGGTGGTTGGGAGGGTGGGGACAAATATAATCTAAACAACCCTAAACAAAGCTCCACAATTTTATCTAAGGTCGAGGGGTTGACCCCCGACAATCACAGCTCCGCCTAAACACAACATTTGCATGTACTGTAGTACTAGACTTAATATTCATGTTTCAGTTTCATGTTCATTTTAAATATTGAACTGAGGACCATGGATGTCTTACATTTACTCCTTAGTTCCTATATATTAGTCTTTTAGAGGCTTCAAATGGACTGGCACAAACGGATGTATATAGACATATTTTAGTCTAGATTCACTCATTTTGCTCCGTATGTAGTCACTTGTTGAACTCTCTAAAAGACTAATATTTAGGAATAGAAGGAGTATTTTTGAACTCGTGTCATACATGCATGGGTTGGAAAAATAGATGCACTATACTTATTGGATAGTTGTTGTGTTCGTGCGTGCGTATGTTTGTGTGTGTGTGTGTGTGTGTGTGTGTGTGTGTGTGTGTGGTCATATGCTTGATACATACAAAGTTTTCTCACCTCCATATTGTTCATCTTTTAAATTTGAATTTGCATTGGAAAACTTACTAGGGATACCATGAAATGTGAAATCCACGTTGAGATCACTATATCACAAATTCACTCTAATTCAACAACTCGTCATAAATCAATTACCACGTTGAGATTAGTATTTGCAAGGAAAATACGGGTATTGTAATACACATAGATTAGTTCGGCAATTTAAAAGGTTCCATTCGTATTCTCAAATGGTAGGACCCAACGGCGTACCAGCCAGACCTTGGCTCTTGTTGATCCTAAAAAAACAGGCTCGTGTCCTTCGGTGGCGTGCGTGGTATGCACATTAGGCAACCCCAACCAGACGAGCCTTAGCGTTTCAAGTCGAAATATCTGGCGGCCAGAATTCCAGCCCTAGGAAATTCCCTCATGTCCCGGTCCATAATGACTACCGATGAACAACGGAGGATGCTTTAGTAACTGAACAACGTTACCTACCGTGCGAGCAGTTCAATTCCCTCGGTCGCCACTCGTCAAGGTCACCCGTCAACTGCATTGTCTAGTACTACTACTACTACACCAGGATGAGCACAGAATTGAGCCCGTTTGTTCATGCCTAGTACTTGAGTTAATATATCGGGCAATGCCTTTGATGCGGAGGATTATCCTTTTACTCCCTCCTTTCCGGTTTATAGGGCTTATCTCAAAATTTTAGTTTTCCCATTTTATAAGTCTCAATTTGGTTGTTCCCCATCACATGTTGAGATTTGAAGGTGCAATAAATCATTACATGCAAGTATTAAGAGAAAATTGATGAATGCATGTACTTTATGCATGCATGCATTCCAATTAATGCATTCGTAAACACAATTTTTGAGGAAAGCAAGCGCATTAATTGAGTGGTTTTGCAAACTACCACAATTGTTCCACCACTCACCATCTACCTTGGTTGGTGAGATTTTTGAATTGAGCCCTATAAACCGGAAAGGAGGTTTAACTAAGCAAAATCTTTGACCAAATCCTTTCTTAAGAAATACAGCAGTACAGATGTACGGCTTTAAAATTTATTGCATGATGTAGGTTATGATATTGTTTCGAATCCTGGATCTTAAATTTCAGAAAATACAAAAGTGAGCATAAATTATTTAAACTGAGCATGGTCACGTGATATGGCACAAATATTACTTCGTAAGTTTTTTCTTCAATTCGAGACAAGCTGCTTATGACAAGTTGCACAAATGAAGAGCCAAGGTATTTTGGAACAAAGACCTGTCACGTTAAAAATGACGCTTTCACTATTGAAACCGTGGGCGTTTACGTGCGCCACGAGTCGCGCTTCTCGCCGGCGGTGCCGTCCAGCAAGCATGTGAGTCGGCGGGGGCGTGCGAGCGAACCGCTCGCCGGCTATCGCAGGCGTGCAAGCGAACCGCTGTGCGAGACTCACGGGAGGCGAGCCCTTTGACCGAGCTCCGCCACCCACAGTCGTCCCAACTGCTCCCACTTTTAATGTCGCCGCCCCATGATTTAAAATCAACCCCGACTACCGGTATCTCTACAATCCTCTCTCTTCCTCTCGATTCTCTGTCGTCTACCTCCAACTAGCCTGACCTAAGCGTCGCCATGCCGCATCACGATGGTCTGCCCTTAGTGTTCGATTTCATGAGAAGACACCCAGCCGAGTCTCAAGAACATAAAGCGCTTTGGGGCGAGCTTGAGGCGGCCTTGCGGGAAGGCGCGCGCTGTCCCCACTCCCGTTCGGCTCCGTCGCCCGACTGCGCGGCGCCATCCCGTGCCATTGATTTGCTGGGAGCCGCACATTGTCGCCGAGCTTGATGCCACAGGGTTCCACGAGGTCCCCGCCGACTTTCACGCGCCCATGCACCTGCCAGCGCATGCGCCTGCGCGTCTGCAGCGCAAGACGCCCCGTGGCGGTGCCGTGCAGCTGCCGGCGCATGAGCTGTGCATGCAGCGGCGTCTTGGCGCCCGTGCCGGTGCCCGCCCACACGAATGTCTCCGTCGCACCGTTGACAGCGCCTGTCCCCGCTCGGGTGCCAATGCCCCCCTCAGCGGCATGGATGGCCGCCGTCGACCGCTTCCTTGCACCAGCGATCGCCTCCTCCGCCAGATTGACTTGCTCGAAGTCGAACATTTTGGCCTTCCTTGAAGCTAGGCCAGCGTCGAGAATCGCCACCAGCGGTGCAAAGGCGCGCATAAATCGTCGGTTAGTGGCCCGACGACACACAGAGCACGGCAGAGGAGCCGCTTCCCACCGCGAGAAGCCCTCGCCGCTGCCGTGTAATCTAAATTTTCCATGAAAAACGTTCGGATTTCCATGATTAGAATCCGAACGTTTATCATTTCCGTTTATTTTATATCGATCGGCGTATAATTTAAAGTCGGAGTCAGAATGAACGAAATGTATGGTTTGATCGATTGAATGTTCTGCTAGAGCCGTATCAAATTAAATATAAAACATCATCAAGCCACATGTATTCCTTGTCATCCAACGACCTAGACTGCTTCAATGTCAAGCGCTCAACACATTTAGCGTGCAGTTAATTTCTTGCCAAAAATGGTGCTAATCACATGACAACACGCAAATAATATCCTAGTAGTTAATACCTGCATGCACTTAATATACTTCCAAATTAACGTGCATTGCACATACACACTGACTAGTGCTGCTAGTACGTGAAACTGGTGCCGTGACTTGTGAATGCGTCCAGATATGGTCAACGGCAACATCGCCCGCGAGTTCTTCCTGTTTTCCCGTGCGTCTGAACGCAGAAGGGGAGGAGAGAGAGAGAGAGAGCACACATGGAACCCACCAGTAAGTGAAGGCGAATTTTACTAAAAATAATATTACATGTTATCCACTAATTAGGCTGTGGTAATATAAAAACATTATGTGAACAAAGGGGGTACAACAAACATTGCTATTCTACGTATGTTGCCTATTGACGTGCGGCACTAGTAGAAAAGGGGCCTATTGACCCGGTTGGTGAGGGCCTTTAGTCCCGGTTCATGAACCGGGACTAAAGGGTCGGTACTAATACCCTGGCCCTTTAGTCGGTTCAATCCGAACCGGGATTGATGGGCCTCCACGTTAACTTTGTCTTGTTGAGCCAAGGAATGAGGGCCTTTAGTCGAGTTGGTAGCACCAACGGGACCAATAAACATCCGCGTCGACATTTACGTGGCTGGGGTTTTGTTTTTAAAGGGGGGGTTGGGGGTTTTGGGGGTCAATCCGGAAAAATCGTCTTGGCGTTCAGCGGAAAGCTCTTGGGCTTGATTGTGTCGGTAGAGGAATTGAAGCAAACCCAGCCAAGATCGAGCTCTGTCACAATTGGATATTCAAAGACCTCAAGCAAATACAAAAATTATTTGGATGCATAGCGGCTCTAAGCCGCTTTATTTCCGTTTGGGAGAAAAGGCGTTACCCTTTACCGCCTCCTCGGCGCACCGAACACTTGAGTGAGCGGATGCCGCATACGGCGGACTCGAAGAAATAAAAGCCATATTGGCAAAAATCCGGTCTGGGGGCGCCCAACATGGGCGAACCAATGCTATTATATATCGCGCAACACATCAAGTTGTTAGCGCGGTGCTCGTCGTCGAGCGAGAAGCGGACGGACACGATTCCCTCTTCAAAGACCGGTTTACTACGTGTCCTTTGTCCTAACTCCATGCAAGTCCGGTACCCACATTATCAAAAGATAGCATACGCGGTGTTCATAGCATCGAAAGCTGCGACACTACTTTCAAGAGTGTTCGATAATGGTAGCCTCCGAAGTACCTCTTAACGACATTATAAACAACCACGGCGCGGCGGGCGGATTGCTAAATGGGCCATAGAGCTCCTTCCATTCGACATAACCTATAAGCCACGGCGAGCTATTAAGTTGCATGTTTTGGCGACTTCGTGGCGAATGGACCAAAGCGAACTCCCTAAAAATGCGGCGCATACTCAATTGGATCATGCACTTTAGCGGCTCCAAAATGCTGGCCGACACAGGGGCTGGCGTCGTCTGGCGTCCCCAACCGGGACACAGTCCAATCGTCCTTGAGATAATGTATACGGACTCCAACAACGCGGCGAATCGAGGCCCACGCGCGGCCTCCGGATGGCGATCTCCATGGGATTTAAGCGCCTAGAGGTGCGCGAGGATTGAACCCGCGATATCTCAAATCAACAGAGACTTTGATGCCAAAGATCCAAAAATGGCAGCGTACGCAATGCGATCCTAAAAATGTCAGCCGCAGTTGAAGGGCTCGAATTTCATCATATAGCGGGATAACAACCAGGCGGCGGACGTGTTAGCGCATCGGCATAAAAGCAGCGATGCCGTCCGTAACATCTTCTGGAGCGGCTGTTCAAGCCATCCGTACTATGGGAAGGGGCCGGAAATAACAATCCGGACCCAACGCCTTTGCGACACGAACACTCGACACAATCGGAGGCTGCATAGCGAAATAACATCGTCCGCCCACGAAATAATGGCGGTCATCGCCCGTGGATGGAACCATTCCTAGCCTACCTAACTAGGCAGGAACTCCCGAAGACCAAAATGAGGCTCGCTGCATAGTCTGGCGATCCAAAGCCTATAAAGTCCATGAGGAGAGCTTTATAAGAAAAGCACAACAGAGTCCTTCAAGGTGTATCTCCGAAGAGGAAGGCGAAACCTCTGGCTGAAATTCATGTCGGACTGGGTGGGCACCACGCCTTGTGTGGCCCTTGTAGGCAAGGCCTTCCGTACAGGATTTTATTGGCCGACGGCCCGGCAAGTCTTGAGATTTAGTCCAACGATCGTCGGTTGCCAGCTTTTGCTAATCAAAGTCACATGCCACCCGCCCTCAAAACTATACCCATCACGGCGTTCATGATGCAGGGGCTTGACATGGTTGGGCGCCTTAAGGGAGGAACCCACAAGCAAAAATACCTATTGGTCATGGTGGATAAATTCACCAAATTGATAGAGGCCAAGCCTGTCAAAGCGGCGAATCCGGGCGGTGATAGACTTCATATCGGGGTAGTGCACGCTCTGGCGTCCCCCACAGTATCATCGCGATAGCGGCACCAACTTCACGGCCGATGAGGTCAAATTATGGTGCAAAACATGGGCATCAAGCTCGATCACGCCTCAGTCTATCACCCTCAAACCAGCGGTCAAGTCGGCGAGCAAATGATCTAATCATGGCGGCATTAAACCCAGACTAGTGCGGTCCCTCAAGGAATCTAACACGCCTTTGGGTTGAGAGCTTCGACTCCGTACTCTAGGGCTGCGGACCACGCCGAATCGTACTACGGATTCACACCATTTTTATGGTGTATGCGCGAGAGGCAGTCTTGCCCTGCGAATAATGCATGACTCACCTCGGCGTGCGCATGTATGAAGAAAGAGAAGTCGAGCTCGATCGGCAGGACAGTTTGGACGCATTGGAGGAGGGCGCGGCGTGGCAAAAGCTTCGTTCCGCATTTTATCAACAGCAGGCTCGAAGATATCAAAGCGAGGAAATGCGGGCCAAAGCTTACAACCTTGGCGAACTAGTTCTCGCTGCCGGACAAGAAAAAGGACAAACTGAAGCCCAAATGGGAAGGTCCCTTCATCATCGACCAAGTCGACCGGCGGAGCATACCGTCTGTAAACGCATCGGATAACCGACTCGAGGCGAACCCATGGAGCGCAGCCCGTCTACGAAGATTCTCGCCTAAGCGCGGACTCGAGTTCGTCTCCTTCCTCCGTCCACATTTTCTATTTTTTCTGTCTTTTATTTCTCACCTTCCTCCTCCTTCTTCTTGAATCCTTTAGAAGCTCATTCGCGCATTGTTCGCACACACTTGACGCGCTATCCGCGCTCATTATACTGGGGCTTCTTTAACGAAGCTTATTTATCTGGGCTTTATGCCCAACACATGTGTCACACTTCGCATGTACCTTTTATTCACCATTATATGCATCGATATGACTTAAGTTTTGGCCAAGCTGGGTTGCTGGCTCTGTGCTTACCCCTCGTTCCCGATTGTTCGGCTAGGTGGTAAAGGAGCACCTCTGCGATTATTACCGCCGGGTCAGCCGGACGCGTACCTCGAGGCTGGGTGAAGCGAAAGCTAAGCGTTCTTAAGGGAATATTCGGTCGGTGAACTAAAAGATGATTTTTATTTTCATTTATCTGCCCCGGATGCTTTTACGCTTTTTTCGCAGTCAGGACATGCACTTTAGGGCATGCCTCGAGAAAGGAACCCCTAACGAAACTATTCTCCTGGAAGATGTTTCTTACTAACCATGTAATATAACATAACTAGTTGGGCACTTATGCGATAAAGCACTTATGACCCCTACGCTTTGGTCTCCATGCATACCCGGTTTTTCTATAACCGCGAGGGTATTCGGACACATTCCGGACTATTGGGTCCCGAGGTTGAAGCGAAAAGGTCCGCTACGACAAACGATCTACAATCCGGCTAGAAGGCATTTTACATGTCATTTTCATTTACATAGTCAAATTGACTGGTTGTATTCCTCTTCAATGCCGTCTAATAGGCTGTCTAATTTATAGTCCTGCTGGGAATACTTTGCGGCCAACTCTACTTGGCCGTACACTAAGCTCACAGGGATCTCCTTCCCGTCAGGCCCCACTGGTCCGACCTCGGCCATATGGTTTGGGTCCGCCTTCGTGAACCGCGTCTTCACCATAGCCCAGGCCTCCCTGGCGCCTTGACGACAGGCCGATATCTTCCATAGCCGGAAGTGCCGCCGTGCACCCTGAAGCTTCTCCGCAAGCTCTCCAAGGCCTTCGGGTAGGGAGATAGATGGCCACAAGGCCTGGGCGACGCCTTTCATCACTTGCCGAACTCGTTTGTGCAGTTGCAATAGCTCGGGAAGAAGGTCACCCGTAGAACTGGGCATTTCCTCTTGGGGCGACCCGTGAGCATACCTCTGACGCAGAACTCTATTAATTGACTTCCTCGCGAACTCTTTTTCAAGAGTTCGCTCAAGCTATATTGTAAATGCCGCGACAAAAGTCGCGATTCTCCTTCACGGAGTCGGACAGCTAAACACGAACATCCTTTAGTTCCTCACCCAGCTGGGTGTTGGCATCTTAAATTATTTTCTCTTGCCTCACCCTTGTAAGCACATTCTCTTGACCTTCAAGCTGGCGCAAGAGCTGTTGCTTGTCCGGATCTAGTCCGCGCCATCTGCAATATTATTGTCAGATTTACACACACGCTGCACTTCACAAACTATTTATCTTTTGAAGCATATATTACCAGAGGGGGTCTCTGTGGCTCCCCCTATAGCGGCTAGTGCAGCCTCAAGTTGGGCCTTGCATTCTTCAAGCTCCTGAGACAGTCGGGTATTCTTATTTGTAAGATCCTGCATAACAAATGATCCTTAAATCAGTTATTCTAACTATTTTAAGTCTCAGGGACTACTGGCATATATAACTGTCAAATTTCCTCACCCGTATGTCCTTTACATACTGCTCCGTGGCTCTGGCTAGACCATCTTGAGCGGCACGGAGGTGCGCATCTCCTGAATTGAAGGCATTCAAGGCCTCTTGGGTGAAACATGCGTCATGAAGAACTGTCCGGCGGCGCCTGTGATTCATGGCGCTCTCCACCTCGGAGTTGGTGGCGGACAATCTGTCGGCATCCTCTGTCGGAGGAGCATCCGGCGCCGCCTCATGCTCGCCTCGCTACGGACCCGGCTTTGGAGCACTGGCTGGCGGAGGTTTGATTGGCAACCTCTCGGACTCGGTCCGTGGCGCTCTTTTTCTGAAAAGAGCACCAGCGTTAATCTGGCTTCGAGTCAATCCTGGGAATATGGTGACGCTATACCGTTAGGCGGAGTTTCGATCCGGACCGCACTTCTTTTTAGCCTGCGGGCCGTCTGCCCTTGTTGGCTAGCCGCCCTTGGCTCGGCCTCCTGCCTCGAAGGCACCCCTGCGAAACACCATCAAATCGTGGTGATTAGAAGGAAAGCAGGTGGGTCATGGTATCCGGACTTGATCACGGTTACACAGGAGGCGGAAATAATCCGGGGTAGTCGGCGTAATAGCAACCAAAGCATTATCGATGCTAAGTTGGTGGAACACCCTATCGATCAGCTCCACCTTTATATCCGGGTCCTCTTCGGAGGCCGGATCGAGGGACCGTTCCGGATCCTCGGGTTGTGGGGGCGGGCTGTGTATCTTCTCCACGGCCCGGCGCAGTTCATGCGTAGAAACCATGAAATGAGATATTTAACCACGGGAACATGGATCGGACAGGCCACAAAGATATTTTCTTACCCAACTTCGAGGATTATTCGAAGAAAACCCGTTCAGCGGACTGACGCGGAGAAAATCCTCCTCTTCCCCTTTGGACATGGCAGACAAGGTCTTCACCAGTTCGGTGACCGATCCCGGCCCTTTGCGGCCATGGCGGGTGGCATCGTCCTCCCCGTTGAAGTCCAACATGGGGTGGCCTCTATATTGGAGCGGCTGCACTCCCCTCATAATGCAGGTTGCCATGACTCCAATCATGGTCAATCCGTCATGAGCCAGTAATCTTATTCGGCTCATCAAGTAAAGGACGTCTGGTCATTTTACCCCAGGGGCTCATGGCGCCAGCTTAGGCGCTTCTTGGAGGCGTTGCTAAACTCGGAAGGCCGATCCGAACAGGATCCGGCAGCGGGGCGTCCTCCATGTAAAACCATTCGAGGCCGGTCTTGGACGCCTTCTTTGGGGTTCGGATAAGTATCCGGTCGGCGATCGCCATAATTGGCTCCGCCCACTTGATATATTGACCCTTCGTGAGAAGCGAGGCACAAGGCGAACAATCTCTTCCACAGGCGAAATGGGCCTCAACACCCGAAACAGCTCATAAAGGGCCACAAAGCCCGCTATATGCAAGATGGAGGCAGGCGTAGGTTGTGCAGTGGAGGCCATAGAACTCCGAAGCCCCGGGAAATGGATGGATTGGAAATCCGAGTCCTCTCATTAGGTAAGAGCGAAGCATACCGCTCTCCCTTAGAGGGATCGGGGCGCTCTCCTTTGCTTCCGCCCTTATAAGTGGCGAGTCCGAGCGCACCGGAACCATGAAGGCAGGGAAGGAATCCCTTGGTTTGGAGCACCACCAATTCCTGTGCGGGATTGAGCATCTCCCCCAATCTCGGGCTGAGGGCTGGGGCGCGAGAGCGAGGAGCGTCGACCTGTCCATGGTGGAATGGATTTTTTGTCAAAGGCGCTCGATGAAGGCTCACGAAGGGAGGATGGTGTGATCCGGATCTGGATCCCGTCTCTTTATAGGCGGCTCATTTGCACTGACAAGGGGGTAAATGTAAATATACCCTGACTTTTCGCATTCATTCAAACACGTGGAAGATGGCCATTATTGGGCATGGAAGCCAAGGGCGCAGCATTTATCGAAGCGGACACTATTCGACAAGTATATGGAATTTGGAGAAGAACCCGCCTCGCAATGCGAAGACAATCTATCGCCGGACTCGCCGCCATTGAAGCCTGGTTAGGGGCTCTTGAGGAGCCACTGGACTAGGGGTGTCGGATAGCTGAACTATCATCTTTGGCGGACTCCTAGACTATGAAGATAAAAGATTGAAGACTTCGTCCCGTGTCCGGATGGGACTTTCCTTGGCGTGGAAGGCAAGCTTGGCGATACGGATATGTAGATCTCCTACCATTGTAACCGACTCTGTGTAACCCTAACCCTATTCGGTGTCTATATAAACCGAAGAGTTTTAGTCCGTAGGATGAACAACAATAATACCATAGGCTAGCTTCTAGGGTTTAGCCTCTCTGATCTCGTGGTAGATCTACTCTTGTACTACCCATATCATCAATATTAATCAAGCAGGAGTAGGGTATTACCTCCATCGAGAGGGCCCGAACCTGGGTAAAAACATCGTGTCCCTTTGTCTCCTGTTACCATCCGCCTAGACGCACAGTTCGGGACCCCCTACCCGAGATCCGCCGGTTTTGACACCGACTGGTGGCCTCGACAATGATTCAAGGGTTAGGGGGTGGCCTCGAGAATGCTTCAAGGAGGGGGTAATATCGACCCCCCCCCCCCACATGTTGAAGCTATCGGGAGGATCGGCGTTGAACACTACATCTATGTCCCACAAGTGGCGTGGGCATCGGCCCCATGATGGGTAGAGGTCGTGGATCACCCGGCGGTTGAGGTCAAGGGTCGAGGATCGCCGAGGGTCGGGAGGTTGCCTAGTGTCAAAGGATACAACAAAGCGATGTCTTCATCATTAGGCGAAAAGTAACAGGTGCATGATGGTGCAAGCTCTCCAAAGTTATTTTGGGACGGAGTCCTAGATAGGATAATTAGCTTTTGGTACAAAGTTCAGCAAGAACCTTCCGAATATCGTTATTTGGAAGGCCTTTGCTAAATTGCGTAAAAGCGCAAATTATCCTATCCAGAACTCCATTCGAGAATAACTTTGGAGAACAAATACCATCATGCCATGGTTACTTCGGCTAATGATGAAGCCATGGATTTCTTCAATACTTTGATACTGAAACCTCTCTCGACCCCTCGGCGATCCTCGACCTCGAACCTCGGCGACCTAGAACCTCGACCCTAGGCGACCTGGAACCCTCGGCCCTCGATCCTCGACCCTATAGAACCCTCGAACCCTCGACCACAGAAACCCTCGGCCCTTGACCCTTAACGACCCTCGACCCTCTACCCTAGTTCCCGACCCTTGACCCCTCGGCGATCCTCGACACCCTCGTTCCCGATAAAAATTAAGAAGATGAAGAAGAAGAAGAAAAAAGAGGAGAAGAAGAAAGGAATAGCTAGAGGAGAAGATCGAAGAAAAAAATAAGAAAAAAAAGAGGAGAAGAAGAAAGGAATAGTGGAGAAGAAAAGAAAATAGAATATTCTATTTTCTCTTCCTCTCTATTCCTATTCTTCTTCTTATTTTTTCTTCTTCTTATTTATTCTCCTTTTCTTCCTCTCGTCTTGTTCTTTCTTTCCTCTTCTTATTTTCTTCTTTCCTATCCTTCTTTTCCTTCATTTCTTAATATCACTTAGCAAATTTTGCAGCGATAGGGAGGGGTGCTCCCGTGGTCTAAAAAGCCGTCTATGCACGATAGAAAATTCTGAAAAATACATCTATGATCCCTCAACGTCCCGCCTCTCATGAACAAAAAAAATCTGTGAATTAAAAAACATCATGTTCTATGAACAAGAAAACATTATATTTCATCCACATTCGTGCATACATCATATATGTGATCATCTATGAAAAAAACATCATATTCTAGAAAAACATTATTACATATATATAAAAACAAGCATATATATATATATATAAACAAGCATATATATATAACAAGCATATATATGAAAAAAATGCAAAGGGAGGAGGCATGTGACCAAGCTGAGGAGAGGATGGCGGCGTGGCGGCGCGATGGCGTCGAGGCGAGGCTGAGGCGGCAGTGAGGCGGGCAGGCGTGTCGGGCAGAGCGC
The DNA here is from genome assembly GCA_021605205.1 of Aegilops longissima. NCBI lineage: Eukaryota > Viridiplantae > Streptophyta > Magnoliopsida > Poales > Poaceae > Aegilops > Aegilops longissima. Next base: position 70,182 of record JAHIAM010000570.1, read on the forward strand.
GGGCGAGGCGGGCGAGGTGGGCAGGCGGGAGCGCAGGGCAGGCGGGCGGGCGGCGGCGCTGTGCGAGGCGGGCGCGGGCGCGGCGGGGGGGTGGGCTGGGACGAGCGTCGGGCGAGGGCGGGCAGGCGGCGCGTTAGGGCAGCAGGGTGCGGCAGCGGCGCGGCGACGGCGAGGGCGCGGCGACGGCAACGACCGGCACGGGCGGCAGCGGCGACGATGCGGCGACGGCGGCGTCGGGGCAGCTGGCGGCGTTGATGTGCTCGGCGTCGTCGGGGAGTAGCTGGCGAGAAATCTGAAATTTCTAAGTGTTGGCTTATATAGCAAAGCCATTGGTCCTGGTTAGTGGTACAAACCAGGACTAATGCCCTTATTCGGTTGGTGCCACCAACCGGGACCAAACCTCTTTTGACAGCCCAAAGGGCAGGAAGCGGCGGCCTTTGGTCACGGTTGGTGGCACCAACCGAACTAAAGGGGCATAAGTCTGGTCGTATCACCAACGGGACTAATGCACCCTTAGACCGGTTCTTGGCACCAGCGGGACCAAAACTGTGCTGCCCGAACCCAAATGTTTAGTCCCACCTCGCTAGTTGAGAGGGAGGCGCACCTGTTTATAAGGTGCGGTGCGCCTTCCCTCTCGAACTCCTCTCTAAAGCAGGCTTTCGGGCCTAACCTTGCAATCTTGTGCCTGTGGGCCGACTGGGCCTCCTGCGGGCCTGAATCCTGGCCGATGGTAGGGTTTCTAGTCGTATTCAGGCCGTGGGGGCCTAGTAGGTGGCACTTTTTTTTGTTTTTTGTTTTGTTTGTTGCTTTATTTAGTTTATTTTGTTTCTATTTACAACAAAATACTTATTGTTGTTATATTTATTTATTTTCCAGTTTTTTTGTTTTGTTTTCTGCATTATTTATTTTCTATTGTTTTTTGCTTTATTTTTTAATTCTTTTGCTTTTAGTTTTAGAAAAATTATAAACTATCTCTTAGTGCCATTAGTTTTCAAATTTGAAAACACTTTTTTGTTTTCTTTGTTGCTTTATTCATTTTACTTTGTTTCTACTTACAACAAAATACTTATTGTTGCTATTTTATTTTTCAGTTTTTTGTTTTGTTTTCTGCATTATTTATTTTCTTTTGTTTTTTGCTTTATTTTTAATTCTTTTTGCTTTTAGTTTTAGAAAAATTATAAACTTTCTGTTAATGCCATTAGTTTTCAAATTTGAAAACACTTTTTTATTTTCTTTGTTGCTTTATTCATTTTATTTTGTTTCTACTTACAACAAAAACTTATTTTTGCTATTTTATTTTTTCCAGTTTTTTGTTTTGTTTTCTGCATTATTTATTTTCTTTTGGTTTTTTGCTTTATTTTTTAATTCTTTTTGCTTTTAGGTCAGCAAAATTATAAACTTTCTGTTAGTGCCATTAGTTTTAGACTTTCTGTTTGTGCCATTAGTTTTCAAATTTGAATAGTTAAAATTTAAATTCTTTGAAATTCATAGTTTTCAAAAGAACTCTGAAAAAGTTGGCATAGCATGTGCATGTACAAAACGGACAATGGTATCATACTCGTCTGTTACAAAGTTGGCATGGTATCATCATAATAGTTGCGGGAGAAAGTCTTCATTTTTTCTTCGCTTGTGTCATTTGCTTATTGCGCCGTAACCATGGATAATCTTCATCGTTTATCAGGATGCTTGGGTCAGCCTTGACTTTGAAGGGAGGAATTTCATGAAACTTCTCATACTCTTGAGACATATCATCTTGCCCTCCACTCCCGGGATGTCCCTTTTATTGAAAGAACTATGTGGCGCTTTGGCTCATCATATAATGTATTAAACACTTATCTTTTCTTTTCCTCGATGCAGTAGACATGTCCTTCACATAGATAACATGTGCCACATCATTGGCTAGGAATGAGCGGTTCGTCGGTGTACCCAAGATTTTCAGATCCCTTGTTGTCATTCCGTCTTGTGGGTCTACATGCACCCCTACTCTGACAGATTGACCCACTTGCACTTAAACAAAGGGACCTTAAAATCTACTCCGTAGTCAAGTTCCCATATGTCTACTATGTAACCATAATATGTGTCCTTTCCCACATCGGTTCTTTGCATCAAAGCGGACACCGCTGTTTTAGTTGGTGCTCTTTTGATCTTGGTCAATCGTGTAAAATGTATTCCCATTTATCTCGTATCCTTTCCAAATCATTACGATCGAAGATGGCCCCTGGACAACAAGTACAGCTCATCACAAACAGTGCTGTCACCTCGAGGCGTGTTTCCAACCAAGCTGCTGGAAGTCTGATGTGTTCACATGTAATCCGATCGTCGCCTTTGCTCCGGGTGTTTGGGCCGCAGATGTTCTTGTGTTCATCGACATCTGGGGTCACCAAGGTAGAGTTACGTAGAAGCTGTGTAGTGTGCTTGAGACCAAGAATATCCGTCCACGCATATTATTGAGTCCCTTCGGCGTGCCTTTTCGGTCAGTCTCCCCTCATACCATGATTTAGGGACACCTATCTTCTTAAGGCCAGGAATGAAGTCAACACAAAACCGATGACATCCTCTGTTTGATGGCCCATGGAGATGCTTCCTTCTGGCCTAAGCGATTCTGAACATATTTCTTTAGGACTCCATGAACCTCTCAAAGGGGTACATATTGTGTAGAAATCACGGGCCCTAGAATGACAATCTCGTCGACTAGATGAACTAGGGCGTCGTCAAGATATTGAAGAAGGATGGTGGGAACACCAACTCGAAACTGACAAGACATTGCGCCACATCACTCCTTAAGCGTTGATGCGATTTCTAGATCGATCACCTTTCGAGATATTGCATTGAGGAATGCACATAGCTTCACAATGGCTAATCGGACGTTTTCGGTAGAAGCCCCTCAATGCACCCGGAAACAATTGCGTCATAATCACGTGGCAGTCATGAGACTTTAGGTTCGGAACTTTTTCTCGGCATATTTATTATTCCTTTATATTAGGCGAAAAGCCGGTCGGGACCTTCATCTTGAGCAGGCATTCAAAGAAGATTTCTTTCTCTTCTTTCGAAGAGCATAGCTGGCAGGACCTTCATCTTGCTTGAGGCATGCCCTCTTTTTGTGCAAGCGTTGCAGGTCCTCCGTGCCTCGGTGTATCTTTTGTCTTCCCATACCGCCCAAGAAGCCTAGCAGGTTCACGCAAAGGTTCTTCGTCACGTGCATCACGTTGATCGAGCGGACCTCTAGGTATTTCGATAGGGTAGGTCCCAAAATATAGATTTCTTCTTCCACATGGGTGCGTGATTGTCGGCGTCATTGGAACAGCTAGTCCGCGGGACCCTTTCCAAATATTACGTGTAAATCATTGACCATAGCAACTACGTGATCACCGCGCATGGTGGGCTTCTTCGGTGATCTGCCTCGCCTTTGAAATGCTTGCCTTTCTTTCGACATTGATTGTTGGTCGGAAGAAATCGACGATGGCCCAGGTACACATTCTTCCTGCAGCTTCCCAGGTATATACTATCGGTGTCAAGTAAATAGTGTGTGCATGATTGGTATCCCTTGTTTATACATCACGAAAGTTTCTTGAGGCGGGCCAATCGTTGATGGTCACGAACGATGCGCCTTTAGGTGAAATTCCTCCTTTTGTGCTCATCCCACGTACGTACACCATTTCCATTCCACAGCTGTAAAAGTTCTTCAACTAATGGCCTTAGGTACACATCAGTGTCGTTGTCGGGTTGCTTAGGGCCTTGGATGAGAACTGGCATCATAATGAACTTCCGCTTCATGCACATCCAAGGAGGAAGGATATACATACATAGAGTCACGGGCCAGGTGCTGTTATTGTTGCTCTGCTCCCCGAAAGGATTAATGCCATCCGCGCTTAAAGCAAACCATATGTTCCTTGGGTCCTTTGCAAACTCATCCCAGTAGTTTCTCTCGATTTTTCTCCACTTCGACCCGTCAGCGGGTGCTCTCAACTTCCCGTCTTTCTTACGGTCCTCACTGTGCCATCGCATCAACTTGGCATGCTCTCCGTTTCTGAACAGAGGTTTCAACCGTGGTATTATAGGAGCATACCACATCACCTTCGCAGGAACCCTCTTCTGGGAGGCTCGCAAATCAACATCACGGGGTCATCTCGTCTGATCTTATACCGCAATGCACCGCATACCGGGCATGCGTTCAGATCCTTGTATGCACCGCGGTAGAGGATGCAGTCATTAGGGCAATTCGTTATCCTTTGGAAGCTTCTTCCTCATTATTTTCAGTAGCTTCTCAAATCCTTTACCAGGCTCAACATTCTCTGCCTTCCACTGCAGCAATTCCAGTACGGTACCGAGCTTTGTGTTGCTATCTTCGCATTGGTGTACAACCCTTTTTTGTGATCCTCTAACATGTGATCGAACTTCAGCTTCTCCTTTTGACTTTCGCATTGCGTCCTTGCATCGACAATGACCCAGCGGAGATCATCGTCATCGGGCACATCGTCTGGTTCCTCTTGATCTTCAGCAGCTTCGCCCGTTGCGGCACCATCATGCACATCGTCTGTTTCCTCTTGATGTTCAGTAGCATCACCGTATCCAGGGGGCACATAGTTGTCATCGTACTCTTCTTCTTCGCCATCTTCCATCATAACCCCTATTTCTCCGTGCCTCGTCCAAACATTATAGTGTGGCATGAAACCTTTGTAAAGTAGGTGGGTGTGAAGGATTTTCCGGTCAGAGTAAGACTTCATATTCCCACATATAGGGCATGGACAACACATAAAATCATTCTGCTTGTTTGCCTCAGCCACTTCGAGAAAATCATGCACGCCCTTAGTGTACTCGGAGGTGTGTCTGTCACCGTACATCCATTGCCGGTTCATCTGCGTGCATTATATATAATTAAGTGTGTCAAAAATCATTACAGAACATCATGAATAGATAATTAAGTGACCAAATTAATATAAGTTCATCATAACATAAAAACCAAAGTACATACATAGTTCTCATCTAACAACATAAAGCTCTGCAGAGTATGTAAATTAATTAAACCATACGTTGAAACTATGTAAAACATTTCAATGCGAAAAAAATTGCGACCATAATCGCAACCAAGGTAACAACTGATCCAACGGCATAATGATACCAAGCCTCGGTATGAATGACATATTTTCTAATCTTTCTAATCTTCAAGCGCATTGCATCCATATTGATCTTGTGATCATCGACGACATCCGCAACATGCAACTCCAATATCATCTTCTCCTCCTCAAGTTTTTTTATTTTTTCCTTCAAGAAATTGTTTTCTTCTTCAACTAAATTTAACCTCTCGACAATAGGGTCGGTTGGAATTTCCGGTTCAACAACCTCCTAGATAAATAAAATCTATGTCACGATGGTCAGCATAATTTTCATAAACAATAAATGAACCAATAGTTATGAAAAGATAATATATACTACATCGAATCATATACTGGGGCCGAGGGCCGACGAGGCGGATACCAAAACCATCACACTATATAAGATGCAATAATAAAAGTAAGAAAATAATACAAGTATCTATCTAAACATACAAGTAAGAATATTTTTCCTTTCGGAAAGAAGATAAGAACAAGAGGCTCACCACGGTGGTGCAGCGATGAGATCGGCTTGGTGATCGCGGTGATGAAGGCAGGGGCCAGGCGTAACGGACCGCTATACCTAGATAAATATTGAGGAAAATGGAGCTTGGCGGTCGAGCTTGGAGAGGAGAAACCTTAAGTAGTGTGGCTCGGGCATTCCATCGAACACCTTGTGTGCATAGGAGGTGAGCTAGAGCACCACCAATCCCTCTCCCCTCGGCCGGAAAAAAGCAGGCAGTGCGCTCTGCTCTTGCTTGAGGGGGGTATATAGGCACCACCATTAGCCCGGTTCGTGGCATGAACCGGGACTAAAGGAAGCCTTTGGTCAGTTCAAGCCACCAACGGGACCAATAGTGGTGGGCAGGAGCCAGCCCATTGGTCCCAGTTTGTCCCTGGCGGGACCAAAGGTCAGACGAACCGGGACCAATGGCCCACGTGGCCCGGCCGGCCCCCTGGGCTCACGAACCGGGACAAATAGCTCCATTGGTCCCGGTTCTGGATTGAACCGGGACTAATTGGCTGAACGGGCCTGGGCCATTGCCCCCTTTTCAACTAGTGCGGCTTGAAGGCCCGGTCGCATGTTTGATCCTCGTCCTTTATTTTTTAATTTGTATATGGGTCCAAATTTGTTTCATGACATGTGGGCCCCTCGGTGTGTAGTTTGTAGCACTTTAATTTGTGGGTCGAAATTTGTTCCATTCCAAGTGGACTATCGGTGTGTAGTTTTGTAGCTTATTTATAATAATTAAAGAGAACAACACAGTTTTTCAATAATACCATGATCGACGTTGAAGGCGAGAAAGGGCGTCGAGAGAGAGATGACCAAGCGGAGGAAATGAACTAGGGGAGTTGCGTGGGTTACAGCGGCGTTTGGAGTAGTTGTGGGCGAATGCTACGAAAATATAATATAAACCGACCGGAATAAATGCCTACACAAATTAATCCAAGGTTGGAGTGCCCTCGCAATGTAAATAGCTCCGGCTGCGAGGATGGAAGGTAGTAGCTTCAGCGCGTGGAAGATACGGTATGAAAACAAGGTCAATCGGAGACATATAGATAGAGACAAAGTGAGTGTGGTCCGACATTCATTGAACAAATATATATGATATGGAGAGATATTGTCCGATTGAGCTTTTGGTAAGGGTGAGGGCTGTAAGATAGAGCTTGAGAGATGATCCAGTCACAGACGTGTAGATATATTTTGAACGTGGGAGGAAGCAAGGTCAACCGATCACATAGGGTCACTGTCGGTGTCAAAACCGGCGGATCTCGGGTAGGGGGTCCCGAACTGTGCGTCTAGGCGGATGGTAACAGGAGACAAGGGACACGATGTTTTTACCCAGGTTGGGCCCTCTCGATGGAGTAATACCCTACTCTGCTTGATTAATATTGATGATATGGGTAGTACAAGAGTAGATCTACCACGAGATCGAGAGGCTAAACCCTAGAAGCTAGCCTATGGTATGATTGTTGTTGGTCCCACGGACTAAAACCCTTGGTTTATATAGACACCGAATAGGGTTAGGGTTACACAGAGTCGGTTACAATGGTAGGAGATCTACATATCCGTATCGCCAAGCTTGCCTTCCACGCCAAGGAAAGTCCCATCCGGACACGGGACGAAGTCTTCAATCGTGTATCTTCATAGTCTAGGAGTCCGGCCAAAGATGATAGTTCGGCTATCCGGACACCCCATAATCCAGGACTCCCTAGATAGCCCCTGACCAGGCTTCAATGACTACGAGTCTGGCACGCATATTGTCTTCGGCATTACAAGGCGGGTTCCTCCTCCGAATACTTCATAGAAGGTTTTGAACACAAGGATAGTGTCCGGCTCTGCAAAACAAGTTCCACACACCACCGTAGAGAGAATAATTTTTGCACAGATCTGCTGACGTATTCCACGGCATGACATCACACTACGGCCAAGCCTTTATACGAATCGTTTTTTACTGTCCCACCTCAGCGCGTTTAGCGAGGCGGTTTCCTTGGCACGTCTTATCAAAGCGTAGATCGTGCCCCCTTATTCCGGGATTCTCATCAATACGGACGTGGGTAACCCAACCTTGCCCGTTGGCCTGCCTCCTCTATCGAAGGTGAGTCCCAATCGATCACGGGGAGGGCTCTTGGTATTCAACCTCTTTATAACGAGACCAAGGCCCTCTTTTTTTCAATCTCAATCGAATCCGCCTCTAGCATCGAGTTCCAACACCCAAAGCTTCTGATTTAGGCGCTTCGGACCTTCGATGATGTCTGGCTCCGACCAGCACAGCCGGTGGATGCCTTCTTCCGTTACGGAAGAAGATGTGCTAAAGCTGCGAGACGCCAGGTATTTAACCGGCGAGATTTCGCATAGGCTGCCTGCTCCAGGGCAGGTCATTCCCACTCCCGAGCCCGGCGAGGCGTGGTGTTCGTGTCTCACTTCCTTGGGTTTAGGCTTCCAGCGGATCCCTTTGTCTTTGGGGCTCATGTTTTATTATGGGCTGGATTTCACGACTTGAATCAGAGTCCATCCTCCACATCTCTTCATTCATTGTCGTATGTGAAGCCTTTCTCCGCATTACCCCTCACTTCAGATTGTGGCTCAAGACTTTTAAGGTGGAGCGAAGATGATCAAGGGAAGCAGGCGAGTGCGGAGAGGCTATCATAAGCAAGTCTTGTTGATGCTCCGTGGCCGAGGGCTCTTTTCGGCGGAGCTTGGTTTGTGGCAGCGGGGTGGTTCTATATCACCGCTCCCGGGGGCACCAAATGGGTGGCGCCTCCGCCTTCCGCTCAGGTCCACCACAGCGGTGGCGTCATGGGTCAACAAGGAGCTCAAGCGGGGTCGTCCAAAGGCGTTCCTCATTGCAGGGCCGTATTCGAGACCTCAAGAAAGAGATCAATCTGGTCGTAGTGGCGCGGAGTTATGTTGATTGGCGCCTACGCCTGCAAACGTCGCCCCCTCCGTCTGTGGGAACTTAATCCGGAGGGACCACGAGCTCTCCAACATTTTATGGGTACGACGCCCGTGGAGGTGTATAAACTGTTCTTTGGATCACAAGAGAAGTGTTCGGACCTGATTGAGGACGCAGGATTAAGCTGCAATCGCCCAGATACTCAAGTAAGTAGTCCTGTACCTGGACAGGCTGTCCGTTCATTTATCATAAACTTTCCCTTAAAGGAGCTGTTTCTTGAACAGGAGTGGATAGCGAAGGCAAAGTTGATAAGGTGTCCGGCTCCCCTCCCAGAGATCACGCAGGATCCCGTGCTGACCAAGATGCTGAAGGCCGTGCCTTTTGAAGAAGGCGAAGGGGGGAGCGGGGAAGCAACTGCCTCCACGAAGGAGGCTTTCAAGGAAGGAGGGATCAAAAGTCCCGCCCTCCAAGGAGAGAAGAGGACCGCTTCGGAAGATCCGGAGGTCAAGGCCTCAAAGAGGGGGAAGAAATCTTCCTCAGCGAGTCCGGTGCTAGGAAGTACCCCAGCCGCACTATTTCCCCAAGGGGATCAGCCCTCCAGCGAGCCGTAAGCAAAAAGAAGGGGCCTTGTAATAAGGGACATCCCTGTATTTATTTCTGAAGATAACAAAAATTGTACCTTGTAGTTCGGATCTCGGCCCTTCTCAGCAGAGCTTGTCTTCGGGGGATCTTCTTCCGGAGATGATGGAAGCGAACGCCTCCACATCGCACCTTCATGCGAGGCGGACGACCACGAGGTGTCGTCGCGGAGGGTTTCCCAGTCGGCGGGGCGGAAGGTCAGCGCCAAGCGGCGTCTTGGTCGGAGGAGCTGAAGGATCTGCTCGGGCGAGCGGCTATCTCTGAAGATCACCGTGCGCTAATGTGTACGTTGATTGAAAGAATTGCATCCGCTGAGAGCGATTGCATGAAGCCGTTAGAAGCTTCTTGGCGGGGTTGAGTGCATAAAAATGATGTACCTTCGACAGTTATGCATATAGAATCGCCTGTATAGATAGTAGCCCCCGAGACTCGGTATGTTGTCAAAATTGACAGCGTGCGAGGGTCATAATCTCGATTATAACATATTGCCGCTCCTAAATAGGTGGCGGGCGTCCGTGGCCAGCGGACTGATGAATTGCGAATTAAAGCGGCAACTTGCGAGGCGAATCACGGACATCGCGCTTGTCAATAAGCGGTTTAATGAGTCACAAGGTATCACGACTTCTTGGCGGGCGCTGGTAAGGGAGCTTGACGCCCGTGCCTTACTGCTTGTATGCTTAATGCAGGTGGTGCCGCTGCTGCGGAGGAGCTGCGGGCGGAACTCTCCTGAGCTAAAGAGCAAGCCAGAAATAGTAATGTGGCCGCTTTAAGGGCGGCCGGAGAGCTAAAAGCCGAACTGGCTTCTCACTACCGAAGCAAAGAGGAAATGGCCGATATGGCCATAAAGTTGAAGAATGCTACCGACCGCTGCGGGGTTCTTGAAAAAGAACGTCAAGCGGAGCAAGAGGGCCTGAAAAAGGCCACTTCCGAAGCCAAGGATGCCCGCTCCGCAATGAGAGCTGCAAAGGAGGAGCTGCGTCAGGCTGTGGATCTTGCTGCTGGAAAGCCTTTTCTGCTGCGGAGGAAGTTCACGGATCCGAAGTATGCTCAGTTGGACCGGTTGTGGAGTTCGGAGGATACTTATCTGGATTTACCGGTGAGTGCCGCGGACGCGATCGAGCACTTCCGAGGCCGGAAGGGGCACAGAAGGGAAGAGCTGTTTTGGTCGCAGTTCCATAGTCCAGAGCGTCCTCTTCCGTTATCCGATCGGTTGGCTGAATGGGCCGAGCTGAATCGATTGTCCGGAATTGCCATGAAGCATGTCGTGACTCATTTGTGGCCGGGGAAACCTCAGCCGAAGAGCTATTTTGGCTTAGTGCAGCAGTTCCTTGGTGCGGTACCGCGTATCGACGCAAAGCGGTCGGCGTGCATTGAGGTGCGCAGATGGCTCTTGCCGTGTCAAGACATCTTGGGCAGAAATGAAGGCCACCGACGTTGCGTCCCCAGATTGAGACGGAAGCCAAGTACCGGTCGGCGCTATTTGGAGGAAGTTCTTCGGGCGCTCGTTTAATAGAGACGCAGATGCTTTCGAAGGATGTTATGTTTGAATGACATGTGTAACTTATGAAACAACGTTTCAATATAATATAAGAGCTTTTTATACTTGTGTGTTCAAGTAGTAAACTACTCCTGTGCGGCCGTTGATGTATATGTATATATAACTTTGAAAGATGGCAGTCTTGACATTACGCACATAGTGCGGGGTGTTTGCAAAAAGGCACTTTTCACACTTAATCCAACGTCTTGGTCCTATTAAGGAGGTGGTAGTGTAGCAAACTAGGCAACGGACTATAATGCTTTATCACTTTCCTTAGCCATAGGAGTTCGATGGTGGGGCTACTATATAGCCCACAGAGGCCTTGCACTCTCCCGAATTCGAGTGCGTATATGCTGACCGGAAGCGGTCCTTCGTTAATCTTGGAGAATTCTAAACATTCCGGTGGGTCATCGACTGGTTGACCAGTCTCTCACTATATCATGACATCAGTTTAGCTTTCTCCTTTGAGGTGCTCAACCCAGCTCAGCAAGGGCACAATCGCGGTGGTTCTCCCAGCGCTACCTTAGCGATATAGCGGGCGTAAGGTACCAAATAATGGGGCAGGCAAACCCAACATTTGACCAAAGACATGACTCGGAGCTGATGCGTATAAGGCCTAACTTCGAGGCGCCGAACACTCCCTAAGGTATTCGGTCTTTATAAAAGCAGGCAGAATAATGCCCTAAGCCCACAGTGTCGAGTGCGTGCAAAAATTCTGGTGTGGCCGATGGCAAAAGCGCCAGCCTCCTCCTCGGTTATAGCTAGAAACCAGGGGATGTGTATCAACAAGAGACAGTAAAAAAGGTTTACGCAGGTCTTAATCTGAAAAGAATCCTTGCAGCGGGTCCCTCACTGCGTCTGCGCTGTGTCTCCGTTGTGCGTATCTGGATGGTTGTATACGTTGTTCATCGATAAAAGAGGAACTTAGTTGAAAAGAAAAGGATCGTCTGAAAAATGTACTTTATATGAAATAAAGAGTATGGTTGAAAAGTGAATAAAATTGAGCTTTATTGTCTCTTGTTGTACATGCGTGCAGCCCCTATCTGAGGGTATGCGCTAGTAAGCGCCGGACTCGTCTAGCCGTGTCAGGGGTTCGAATGACCTATTCAGGTGCTTTGGTTTAGCGGGCGGATTGATGTGGGGCTGTCAAGGCAGTCTCGCGTTCTTCCGTGCTCGAGTAACATAATACTCCCTTTTAATGAGATGATGCTGCGTGGACGGGCATTTTAAGTGTAAGAGATGCATAATGCGGTATTGCGTTAAAGCGGTAGCTTCACGCCCGATAGTGCTTGATAGCTACTTTCGAATGGGGCGATGTGGAAGGTTAACTTTTCGCGGCGGAAGTTGTCGGATGAGCCAAACACAACTTCTAGCAGTAGGGAGCCCGTACAATGGGCATGTGTGCCTGGCATTATTCCTTGGAAGGAAGTATTGCTAGGGCTAATCATATTTGGGTTTATCCCCATGTTGCGGATTGTGTCCTGATATAGCAGGTTTAAATAATTGTCGTTGTCCATTAGGACTTGCGTAAATTGAAGACCGTCGATTATAGGTTCTAGTATCAGGGCAGTCCATCCTGCGTTCCAGATACTTTCGGAGTAGTCCTGATGGTCGAAGGTGATTGGTTTTGACAACCAGTGTTGGTACTCCGCTAGGGTAGTCTGTGCGGCGCGCATTTTAGTGGGTGCCGCTCTGTTTTTCCCTTTTAACACGTGAAGTGAGTTTACTGTTTTAACCTCTTGTGGGAAATTCTTTTGTTTCCCGGCGCTCTGCTTGTGGGGTTCGTCATCATCCTCACTTGGTGTGTCGAGCCCCTTGTGTTCGGCGTTGAGTCTGACGGACTGCTTGAATACCCAACAATCTATGTGGGTATGGTTTGCAGGCTTCCCGGGAGTACTATGGATTTGGCATATCTTGTCCAAGATTTTGTTTAAGTTGGATAGCTCATCGCTATTGTCCTTGAGGGGCAGTTTTTTATTGTTCTGCCGTGAGCTTTTGAATCCGGCATTGACTGCCGCGCTCTTTTGACCGTTCCCCTTAATCCGGCGCTGGTCCTTGCTGCATCGTGGTTTCCCATTTCCATCCCTGACCTCGGATGTACTTGGGTCGCTGGTGCTGCATCTTGCTAGCCAGCTATCCTCTCCCGCGCAAAAGCGGGTCATGAGGCTTGTTAATGCGGCCATTGTTCTCGGCTTTTCTTGGCCAAGGTGTCTGGCGAGCCATTTGTCTCGGACGTTGTGTTTGAAGGTTGCTAAGGCTTCGGCGTCCGGACAGTCGACTATTTGGTTCTTTTTGGTAAGGAACCTGTTCCTGAATTTCCGGGCTGACTCTCCGGGCTGTTGAGTTATGTGACTTAGATTGTCTGCATCCGGAGGGCGGACATAGGTCCCCTGAAAATTTGCCCGAAACGCATCCTCGAGCTCTTCCCAACTTCCAATGGTGTTTTCGGGAAGGCTTTTAAGCCAATGCCGAGCTGGACCTTTGAGTTTGAGGGGTAAGTATTTTATGGCGTGGAGGTCATCTCCTCTGGCCATGTGTATGTGCAGGATGTAATCCTCGATCCAGACTCCAGGGTTTGTTATTCCGTCTATGCCTCTATGTTTACGGGTTTGAATCCCGCTGGAAATTCATGATCCAGCACCTCATCGGTGAAACATAGGGGATGTGCGGCGCCCCTGTATTTGGTCGTGCCGTGATGTTCGGATATTTGACGTGTTGTATTGCTCGCCAGAACTTGTTTCCTTGGCCCGTAGATAGATCTAACTGGGCCATCCTTTTGGTGTGAATCCTTATGCGGATCGCGTGCCGGCTTGTGTGCGGCGCCGCTTGCCGTTCTTCGTTTGCCATGTGGTCGTCTATCCGACCCGGAGGCCTCTTTGTTTTTTGATCATGGGGGCTCTACGGCCTCCTCGTCTAATTCGGGCAGTAGTTTGCGCTTTGGGTAGCTCTTTGTTCGGCGGGTACCGCCATATTTGTCTGTGGTATTGAGTACTTTGCTCCATCTCATTGGTCGTCTTCCGCTGTTTTGAGCTTCCGTTTACGCTTTTTAGGCTACGTGCGGTGGCGGCGAGCTCTCTGTGGAGGTTCTTCTGCTCAATTGATATATCCGCGAAATTTGTCGGACTCTTTGTCGTTGCGGGGGCGGGTTGTTTATCAAGTTATCCTATTCGGATGGTTGCTCCATGGCATTTTAAATGCGTCGGCGGCTCGCCTGCTCACATAGCGACCCGACCTCGAGACGGTCAAGCCTACGTATTCTTGTGCCATCCACGGATCAGTATCTTTGCACACACAGTACATTAATGTATATATCAAAGTGCAATCACATGTATAAATAACGTAAAATAATATATACCTCATAATAATCAGCGGAAACAATCAAGCGGGTGTGGAGTCCCATCAACGCCATCGGCAGGTTGAGTGTAGACCGTAACCCTGTATCGTAACTCTTACTCGTCGAGGAAATATACGCAACATGATACGTTGCAGCCGTGTAAATCGATTACATTGAATGTACCGGCAAGATCACAACATGAGAAAACAGATGATAAAACTATACTGTATGCAATATGGCTTTATGGCTCTGTATCTGAATTTTGTTTGCGTAAAAGCTGGTTTTATTTTACCTACATCAAAGGAATAAAATGAAGCCTGTACTATGGAGTTTTTTCTGTCATGACATGGTTCCGCCAACCGATGTCTCATAGCCCAAAATCATCATAAGTTGCCCACAATTAAGTTATCAATCCGGTGTTGAGAGTTCCGAAATAGATCAAAGTCCAGATGCTCAAATTGTCCGTAACAGGGGACACGGCTAATCGATTAGGTTATAACCCTCTGCAGAGGTTTGTACACTTTACCCCAAGATTCGATCCCTCTCTTTACGTTCTCGCACTTGAGTGTTTGAGAACAAGATGACGAAACATGGTCTTCCAAAGAGTTCCTCGACCCTGTCCGGTACCCATCCAATCCTAGTAGTTCTACATCTGCTAGCACCGTCCCAGCCAGAGTCACAACTAAGGTCAACCAAGCGAGCCCATAATGACTTGCGGTTGCACGGGTAAGCTTAGGCGTGAAGTATTCTTCCGTCTCTTTGAGTGCAGGTGAAGCTTTCCGCAAGATGTCATGGCGCTTCTCCATGCATCCCGGCCAACCTTTGGTTTCTCCGGGGTGCCGTCAACAAATCCTTCACCCAGTGGTGTGTATTGAATTCTTGTCTCGAGTCTTGAAGTCTTGAGGCCTTGAAGATCAGATCCTTGCAGATTCCATCATGAAGTTATCGTCATTGGCGTAGATCCTCCATTCTCACACCACTCCGAACACTCATAACAAACCCGTCTACTACAGCGTAGCATTAGAATAAAATAACGTCCGGGCTTGGTAAAGGGTGATGGGTTCCTACCTCATGCATACTACTCATCTACAAAATTTCAATAACACTCTTGAGGGGTGGTTGCAAAGGTGCCACTAAATGCAATAAAACATAGGTAAGAAAGCATGGTCAAAGTGAACTTGCACAGTTGAAGATCTCGAAAAAACTAGGGTTTAAGTAGTAGCAATCTTCGCACTCAGGAAATTCTACCGAGGCAAACAATAACTATAATAAGCACATAGCAATAGGATCACATAACACAACATAACAAAAGTAACATAAGCAACAAAACAACCCAAACCAAATCCAAAAGAAAAACTCAAAGAAAGGCCACTCAAAGTTTTCCCTACTTCAAACAATAACAAAAATAGTTTTATATAATAAAATTTCTTAATATAACCTAATCATGGTTTTAAGTTAACTTAACAGAAAAGGTTTCACTAAGCAACTTGGAGCAAAAGAATTAATTAAAAGCTATTATAAAACTCATTTTAGGCCTAATCCAATTTCTATTAAGAAAATTAAATTAAAACTTTTATTAATTATAAATAAAAGTCCATCTATTAGAGTGACAGAAACTAACCAAGAATAATCTATCACAAGTTAAAAATAAATTTATTTACTAATTAATTTAATAGGAAAGCAGTAGCTAGCTAATTAATTAGGATTAACAAGATTCTGCTTAAACTAATTTTTATTTAATAATCCTAAAATACTCAAGTTAATTTTTATGGTTTGGCAATGTTAAAATAAAGTTGGGACAAAAGAATCATCCAAAATAATTTTTCTAACTCAAGTTATAGCAGATTTACTATTCTGGCTAAAACTAAGATAAAGCAATTTTAATTATTTTAACATAGCTGAATATATGTTCTACAGAAACTACATAAAATTTGCAAACAAACAAAAAATAATCACTCAAAATATTAAACAGAATAAAAGATATGAATTTTGAAAACAGAAACTATTCTGTTAAAAAGAAAAACAAAATTAAAAGAAAAAGCCTAATGGGCCTATCTTGTGCACTAGGCGTCAAATAGTCTAAACGGGCCTAGGGTTAAACTAAGCGAACCGGGCTAAAAAATCAACCTAACCTAAAATAAACCGAATGAACCGGCGGTTTTCTAATAAAACATACCCCTTGGAGTTCTAATCGTGGCCGTAGATTAGAGATCGGACGGGGAGTTCTCGGTGGCTTCGAGTCCGCGATATGGCGGCGGCGGAAGTCGTCGGGGTTCAGGCGTCGGTGAGCTCGGGAAGTCGTCGGGAGGATCTTGAGGAGCACGAGGAGGGTTCGGTGGGGTTGGGGTGGTCGGGAGGCCTAGAGGCGTCGGGCGGCGACAATGGCGGCGGAGGAGCTCGGATCTCGGTGGTCGGCGGGAGGAGAGGGGTGGCGAGGTCTCGGGGAATGGGGTGCGAGGCGGCTTTTATAGCCAGGTCGTCCTCGCTTGAGGGGATCGAGGCGTCGGGATCCGGATCGCCGGGATCCCGCGATCTCAGCGGCGTGGCGTGGCGGGCGGGGAAGAAGATGGGCGGGCCTTGGTCGAAGAGAGAGGAGAGGCGGCGATCGGGTGGCGAGGCCTGGGGTTTCAGGCGAGGGAGAGCTGCTGGTGGCTGGCTGGCAGTTGGCAGTGGGCGGCTGGCTGGGCAGCCCTTGAGAGGCTCTTGTTGCTGGCTGGGCACAGGGTGGCTTTGGCGCCAGGGGGTTTTCTTTTAATTTTTTAAATAAAACAAAACAGAAATAAAACAATATCTATAAATATTTTATATAGGGTATATATATACCAAAATGATCAGGAAATATTCCTTTCATTTGAACATTTTACCAAAGGCAAAATCCAAACTTTATAAAATCCATTTTTTCAAATTCAAGTAAAATTCAGTTTTGAATCCAAATCTTTTGTCATTGTTTCCTCTGATATTTTTGGGGTGTCATGCTTGCTCTTCTCATACTTTTGATCAAGTATTTATCGGGCATAGTTTTTTTTGAAGCGATTCCAACTTGCCAAAGTTTGAATTCAAATTCAAAACTCAAAATTTGAAAGAGGGTTTCAAGCACTTTCAAATGACTTTCAACTTGATACTTTTAACTTCCAACTCCTATTTCATATAACTGAAGAAGTCATTTTATCTTCCCTCATGAAAATCATTGAGTTGCATAAAGCTTTGAATTTGAAATCTTCCCAAATGAAATTCAAATCTTTTCCAAAACCCTATTCATTTCAAAATGGAAGAAGTCATGTCATCTTCACTCTAGGCTTTGGTGTTGGAATGAATTTGAATTCATTGAGATCCAAAAAGGCAAAGGAGAAATTTTTGGGAGAGTCATTTCATTCCCCCTCATTCAACTTTCAAAAGTTTCAAATTCCACTCAGTTTCATTCATTCAATCAAACCAACAATCAGACAACAAGCATAGTTATTCATTTAATATAACATTCCAAAATTTAGAATTTTGGGATGTTACAAACCTACCACACTTAAAATGAATCTAGTCCTCGAGATTGAAGAAACTAACAAGAAAAGGTTAGGGGTTGGGGTCTTCTAGCAAATGTTTTGGTCGAGAAAGGTCGGGGTGCTACCACACTTAAAAACAAGGTCATGGTTCCAATAAACTCAGATATTTCCTCTGGAGGCTGACAATGTATGTCTCTTCACATATCTTACAATAGCTCCTTCATTAAAGCTCTTACATCGGAAGCATAGAGTTTTCCTCAAAAGCTTAGGTCGGTTCGTCAAGGTTGAAGTTAAGTCAGAGGCTGGATCTTCTTAGCTGATGGAGTGCTGTGTCCATTCTAAACAACTATCGAAACACTCATGGTGGTCTACAATTTATGGTTTTCTCCTGCAGAAAAGCGGGTGCAGGTTGAACCTCACCGTATAACCTCGTTTGTAGCGGTTTGCCTGTAATGGGGTTCCATCGTCCTACCATTTTATGGTTTTATGGCTTATCGCGTCGACACTCTTCTAAGTTTTCAAGGCTCTCGATTTTCCATCAACATATGATAGTTCATGATAGAAGTCTCGGTATGGGGCCAATCCATCCCGTGCTTGAATCATTACCACATATGTAAATATCGAATCACGTGTTCTAACACTTGGGCATACTCACAAGCATTGCAGAATTTTCTCTTTTTCTCGGACTGGTTTCGAGTAAATCCATAGTTTCGCAAGCCAAACAAAACATCTATCGTTACTTCATCACTCTTAGGTTTTGCGTAATCTCCTATGAAGCGTATGCTGATTGGATCACTGATTCTTCCAAATTTCTTCCTTCATCAAGGGTACATCTGTTCCTTCTAAAAATCCTGGGCCTGTGGGTTATGGGCCCACTTCAGCACTAGTGCAGCCTTTAACTTATCCTTGGAGTAACTCTCTTGTTACACCTCCTTTAAATCGATAGTACTCTGTTTCTTCATACCATCATATCAAAAGCAAAATTTCAACTTATTTTGTCCAGCTTCCTTCTATGGACCGTCATGGATAACACATTTCTTTCTTCATTGATCCTGTGGTTTCTGAGTACTATGACCAAAATAAATGCACAAGTTTATCCATAACATCTCATTATTCTCATATCAATCTTTCATTACATCCTTAATCATTTTCGTGAATCCAAATTCCAAAAGTTTATTACAAATGCTGCCACCCACATGGTTCGGTATGGTGGACATTACTTCCAACTTTATTCATTTTCCTCCTTGAGGATCCTTGATCCCTTTGGAATTGGGCGACATGTGCCTTGAATTCTTGATCTTCTGTTTCATTGTGGTGGCCTTGAGCTTCACCTCCATCATCTCGATATGCACTTGGCTTAGGTATTCCGTGTATAGAGTCTTGCTTCTAGTATTTCTCCGATCGGCGTATGGCTTCCATGGCTGCTTCACGAACAGCATCGAAGAAAGTTGCTTGTAACACCGTGTAATGAAAAATACTGCCCCATCATTTTGGGCAAACTCCTTTCAAATGGTGGAGGTGTACCTCCACATACCAAAGTTCCACTCCCTTATGCATGAAGGGTAGCCTTTGTAGACTGCATCTCCATCAAGGTGAATATGCTTCATCATGTCCTTGAGGATCTTGGGTAATCATGATCACTTGTCGAGGTCATGATGGTTTCGGACCTTTAAGGAAAGACTTCGTAAAGGGTCGTCATCTGCAGTTAATGGAACAGAAATGATGCTTAGAATTAAGGTACTTATCTCTGGGGCATACATTCATATCATCCAAACAGAACCTCAAACTCAATTTCCAATTTCCTGCTTATGAATCACAACTCACTTTCTTCCATGTTCATCAAAATATTAATTTCCAAGATAAAACATGGCAACTCCTTAAAGCTTTTCAGCATGTGACATTACAACTTTATTGAGTCATGAACTATTACAATCTCGGGGTAATCTATTACATAACTCAACTCATTGAGCTCATGAAAATGAAATTGCTTTCTACTACTCTTATTATCCATATCAAAATTCCAACTACTCAACTCCAGCTGTCATCTTGTCGGGACATTTAATAGCATAATGTCCTGCCTCCTTGCAACAAAAACAAATGACTTCCGACATGTCTCGGGGCTTCTTTGTGATTATCGGGCTCCTTGGATTCTTGGCTTCTTTTACGGGCATTTACTAGCGTAATGACCTAAATCCTTACTGTAACAGGTAATATGACTCAAGTCCTTTTCTGCAAAAATTGTGTTGTTCTCGGGTGGCCTTCCTTTTCTCTTCTGGATTTCTCTGTAATGATCGAGTTTCTATCTCTCGAGGTCAAACTTCACTTCTGCTGTCGGGAAGTATCCGGATACTCTTTTCTTCCCTTGGGGCAATCTTGTGAAAAATGTCCTTCTTCTCCACATGAATAGCAGGCATTGGAGTAAAATCTGTTGAGGCCTTCTCCATCAAGGTCTTCAACACTTTCATTCATCTTGGTTCTCTCATAACTTCTCGGAGGCTTCTTTCATTCTTTCTTTACGCTCTGAACCGTGGAGTAAATGTGACCTTGCCCGGGTAATGGGTGGTTCCTTCACACAAGAAACAAGTCACACGACTAGTTGGGCATTCCTCGGTGGGTGTTCTTCCTCACAATGAGGGCATCCATCCTTGTGTTCCTCCACAGGTGTGTCCTATTTCTCCATAAATCTTGCAGGCACAAGGTTTACTTCTTGGTGCATCATTGTGCTTCGGATAAGGCGTGATCTCATCGGGGTCTTCTTGAATTCCTCCCAAGTTCTTGCTCCTTTAAATCCTTGTATGGCTTGATGCATTCTCCACCAGGTTGCAGCACTTTACGTAAAGTATTGAAGAGCATATTGAACCTCATACTTCCTTGAAACCAAATTGCTCCAAGTGATTTTCCATGTTACGCATCCATAGCTCGCCTCGGGCTGAGTCTTGATCGAAGAATATCGGTCCAACTTCATTCATCATCTATGGGGTTCAAGGGTTTTAGGATGAGATATGAGAGAGGTGGGGAGGATATACACACAATACAAACAATAGTTTTTGAAGAAAACAAGTTTTATTTTGGGGCTGTCGGAAAACATCAAACAAATGACAGCTCACAAATCATCGCATCTAACGTAGGTGTATAGCGAGGGTTTGGTCTTCTAAAGGTCAAATAATTCTTGAGATCCTTCAAGTCTTGAGTCCTCAACTGTTGTAGATTTTAATGGAGAAATCCTCTTTACTCTGAAGGGGTCATCAGTTCTCCGATATCAAATCCTTCTTGGGCGTCTTGATTGATCCTCCGGGTGATCAAAAGGAAAAGGTGTACATTCTAACTATTTGAGGTGAGAGGGTCTATTTGATAAAATCAGAAAAGATGAGAAGTAAGAGTCTTTTTGTAAATAAAGTTTTGAGATATCCTGTCCTAGGGCTTTCCGATTTCTAGGGTCACGTCCTACGGTCAACATGTGCTCACGATACCATCTCTGTGGCGACCCGACCTCGGGCAGTCAAGCCTACGTATTCTTGTGCCATCCACAGATCAGTATCTTTGGCTTTACAGTACATTAATGTATATATCAAAGTGCAATCACATGTATAAATAACGTAAAATGATATATACCTCATAATAATCAGCGGAAACAATCAAGCGGGTGTGGAGTCCCATCAACGCCATCGGCGGGTTGAGTGTAGACCATAACCTGTATCGTAACTCTTACTAAATCGAGGAAATATCGCAACATGATACGTTGCAGCCGTATAAGTCGATACATTGAATGTGCAGCAAGATCACAACATGAGAAAACAGATGATAAAACTATACTATATGCAATATGGCTTTATGGCTCTGTATCTGAATTTTGTTTGCGTAAAAGCTGGTTTTATTTTACCTACATCAAAGGAATAAAATGAAGCCTGTACTATGGAGTTTTTTCTGTCATGACATGGTTCCGCCAACCGATGTCTCATAGCCCAAAATCATCATAAGTTGCCCACAATTAAGTTATCAATCCGGTGTTGAGAGTTCCGAAATAGATCCAAGTCAGATTCTCAAATTGTCCGTAGCAGGGACACGGCTAATCGATTAGGTTATAACCCTCTGCGAGAGGTTTGTACACTTTACCCGCAAGATTCGATCCCTCTCTTTACGTTCTCGCACTTGAGTGTTTGAGAACAAGATGACGAAACATGGTCTTCCAAAGAGTTCCTCGACCCTTTGTCCGGTACCCATCCAATCCTCTAGTAGTTCTACATCTGCTAGCACCGTCCCAGCCGAGTCACAACTAAGGTCAACCAAGCGAGCCCATAATGACTTGCGGTTGCACGGGTAAGCTTCGGGCGTGAAGTATTCTTCCGTCTCTTTGAGTCAGGTGAAGCTTTCCGCAAGATGTCATGGCGCTTCTCCATGCATCCCGGCCAACCTTTGGTTTCTCGGTGCCCGTCAACAAATCCTTCACCCAGTGGTGTGTATTGAATTCTTGTCTTGAGTCTTGAAGTCTTGAGGCCTTGAAGATGCAGTCCTTGCAGATTCCATCATGAAGTTATCGTCATTGAAGAAGATCCTCCATTCTCACACCACTCCGAACACTCATACCAAACCCGTCTACTACAGGCGTAGCATTAGAATAAAATAACGTCCGGGCTTGGTAAAGGGTGATGGGTTCCTACCTCATGCATACTACTCAACTACAAAATTTCAATAACACTCTTGAGGGGTGGTTGCAAAGGTGCCACTAAATGCAATAAAACATAGGTAAGAAAGCATGGTCAAAGTGAACTTGCCTGGTTGAAGATCTTCGGAAAAAACTAGGGTTTCGTAGTAGCAATCTTCGCACTCCGGAAATTCTACCGAGGCAAACAATAACTATAATAAGCACATAGCAATAGGATCACATAACACAACATAACAAAAGTAACATAAGCAACAAAACAACCAAAACCAAATCCAAAAGAAAAACTCAAAGAAAGGCCACTCAAAGTTTTCCCTACTTCAAACAATAACAAAAATAGTTTTATATAATAAAATTTCTTAATATAACCTAATCATGGTTTTAAGTTAACTTAACAGAAAAGGTTTCACTAAGCAACTAGGAGCAAAAAGAATTAATTAAAAAGCTATTATAAAACTCATTTTAGGCCTAATCCAATTTCTATTAAGAAAATTAAATTAAAACTTTTATTAATTATAAATAAAAGTCCATCTATTAGAGTGACAGAAACTAACCAAGAATAATCTATCACAAGTTAAAATAAATTTATTTACTAATTAATTTAATAGGAAAAGCAGTAGCTAGCTAATTAATTAGGATTAACAAGATTCTGCTTAAACTAATTTTTTTTAATAATCCTAAAATACTCAAGTTAATTTTTATGGTTTGGCAATGTTAAAATAAAGTTGGGACAAAAATAATCATCCAAAAATAATTTTTCTAACTCAAGTTATAGCAGATTTACTATTCTGGCTAAAACTAAGATAAAGCAATTTTAATTATTTTAACATAGCTAAATATATATTCTACAGAAACTACATAAAATTTGCAAACCAACAAAAACGAATCACTCAAAATATTAAACAGAATAAAAGATATGAATTTTGAAAATAGAAACTATTACATTAAAACAGAAAAACAAAATTAAAAGAAAAAGCCTAATGGGCCTATCTTGTGCACTAGGCGTCAAATAGTCTAAGCGGGCCTAGGGTTAAACTAAGCGAACCGGGCTAAAAAATCAACCTAACCTAAAATAAACCGAATGAACCGGCGGTTTTCTAATAAAACATACCCCTTGGAGTTCTAATCGTGGCCGTAGATTAGAGATCGGACGGGGGAGTTCTCGGTGTCTTACGAGTCCGGCGATGGCGGCGGAAGTCGTCAGGGGTTCAGGCGTCGGTGAGCTCGGGAAGTCGTCGGGAGGATCTTGAGGAGCCTGGGAGGGTTCGGTGGGGTTGGGGGTGGTCGGGAGGCCTAGGGCGTCGGCGGGCGGCGACAATGGCGGCGGAGGAGCTCGGATCTCGGTGAGTCAGCGGGAGGAGAGGTCTGGCGAGGTCTCGGGGAATGGGGTGCGGGGTGGCGGCTTTTATAGCGAGGTCGTCCTCGCTTGAGGATCGAGGCGATCGGGGATCCGGATCGCCGGGATCCGCGATCAGCGGCGGCGTGGCGTGGGGCGGGGAAGAAGATGGGCGGGCCCTTGGTCGAAGAGAGAGGGAGGGGAGGCGATCGGGTGGCCGCACTGGGGTTTCAGGCGAGGCTGGTGGCTGGCTGGCGGGCTGGCAGTTGGCAGTGGGCGGCTGGCTGGGCAGCAGCGAGGCTCTTGTTGCTGGCTGGGCACAGGGTGGCTGGTGGCGCCGGGGGTTTTCTTTTAATTTTTTTAAATAAAACAAAACAGAAATAAAACAATATCTATAAATATTTTATATAGGGTATATATATACCAAAATGATCAGGAAATATTCCTTTCATTTGAACATTTACCAAAGGCAAAATCAAACTTTATAAAAATCCATTTTTTCAAATTCAAATAAAATTCAGTTTTGAATCCAAATCTTTTGGCATTGTTTCCTCTGATATTTTTGGGGTGTCATGTTTGCTCCTCTCATACTTTTGATTAAGTATTTATCAGGCATAGTTTTTTTAAGCGATTCCAACTTGCCAAAGTTTGAATTCAAATTCAAAACTCAAAATTTGAAAGAGGGTTTCAAGCACTTTCAAATGACTTTCAACTTGATACTTTTTAACTTCCAACTCCTATTTCATATAACTGAAGAAGTCATTTTATCTTCCGTCATGAAAATCATTGAGTTGCATAAAGCTTTGAATTTGAAATCTTCCCAAATGAAATTCAAATCTTTTCCAAAACCCTATTCATTTCAAAATGGAAGAAGTCATGTCATCTTCACTCTAGGCTTTGGTGTTGGAATGAATTTGAATTCATTGAGATACAAAAAGGCAAAGGAGAAAGTTTTGGGAGAGTCATTTCATTCCCTCTCATTCAACTTTCAAAAGTTTCAAATTCCACTCAGTTTCATTCATTCAATCAAACCAACAATCAGACAACAAGCATAGTTATTCATTTAATATAACATTCCAAAATTTAGAATTTTGGGATGTTACAGCTCTATGGCTGGGTCTGTGTGGGCACTGTCTTTGTCGAGGTGGGGTTTTGAGCGGCGCTTACGTCGCCGTTTTGACTGCTTTCCAGTGGGATTACTTTTCAAAGTGTCCCGTTGCTCCTCGCTATAGCTTCCCTTGGGTGTATCCACCACGCACACATCGTGAGTTGTGGTGGCCTTCCAGTGCTCTGTAGGCGCTGGTTCTTGGTAAATCTCGACATAAATCGTCAATCTTGTCGATGTCTTGGTCGAAGTCGAGCATGATGGTTAAATCATCGGCGGTGGCTACAAAGTGGGTGGTGGGTGGGCGTTGAATTTCCTCGTCGTCCGAATGCAACCTTCGACCGTAGTCCGTCCGGGCTCTCGATAAAGAGAGACTTTAGTGAGTTCAGGATATCGCCGAAAAGCGAGTGCTGAAAGATGTCCATGGCGATGAGTTCCATAACGGCGTAATCGGATTCGTTGGCGGGGCGCGGAAGGTTAGTCCGGAGAGAGTCGGCACAGGAGTCACTAACCCGCGACGGACGGGGATGGTGTTGACTCGATCGCCGTAGAGATTTCAGCCCGGCGGTGTCAACCAACCATCCTCGTCGGCGAGATCGGCTCGAATCAATGTTGGGCGGACACTAATCTGACCTCCAAGACCTGTTGGCGGCGAGTTAAGTCCGCCCATCGAGACGGTCGCGGCGCTTGGCTGTGGCTCGAATCCGTCGAAGATCAAGTCTCCGCGGATGTCGGCCGTGTAGTTCAAACTCCCAAATCTAACTTTGATGGCCAAAGGCGTAGCATTCGATCTGCTCCGGATGGCCTAGCGAATTGGCCCTTGATGCAAAGCCGCCGAATCTGAAGATCTGTCCGGGAGAAAAGTCTCACCTGGACTGCATCGTCGTGATGATTGAAGGAGCCATCGGGCCTATCGGTGGCGACACGGAGGAACTCTCAATGAGAGCACCAATGTCGGTGTCAAAACCGGCGGATCTCGGGTAGGGGGTCCCGAAGCTGTGCGTCTAGGCGGATGGTAACAGGAGACAAGGGACACGATGTTTTACCCAGGTTGGGCCCTCTCGATGGAGGTAATACCCTACTCACTGCTTGATTAATAGTGATGATATGGGTAGTACAAGAGTAGATCTACCCCGAGATCGGAGAGGCTAAACCCTAGAAGCTAGCCTATGGTATGATTGTTGTTAGATCCTCACGGACTAAAACACCGGTTTATATAAACACCGAATAGGGTAAGGGTTACACGAGTCGGTTACAATGGTAGGAGATCTACATATCCGTATCGCCAAGCTTGCCTTCCACGCCAAGGAAAGTCCCATCCGGACACGGGGCGAAGTCTTCAATCTTGTATCTTCATAGTCTAGGAGTCCGGCCAAAGATGATAGTTCGACTATCGGGACACCCCTAATCAGGACTCCCTCGGTCATCGTGCGATCGAATGAGTGAGAGCGGGTTGGAAGAGTGACCTAGATGAGCGATGTGCGTGAGAGAGTATACAATGTGAATAGGTGAATTGGGCTCAAACATGGTGATATATCGTTTTGTCAGAAAGAGCAAGGTAAATCGAGACATACGGAGAGAGAGAGAGATAGAGAGAGAGAGAGAGAGAGAGAGAGAGAGAGAGAGAGATTGAGTGTCGTGGACCACCATCAGTCGAAGCAGTGGTGGCGTCTTGGATGGACTGACCTAGATAGACAATCTGTGTGAGAGAGTATAGAGTGTGTCGATCGAGGCCGAACAGGAGATATATCATTTGTGTGTGAAAGAAAAGCGAGGTTAAGCGAGACTCGGATAAAGAGAGCTAGATTGGCGAGTGTGACCCGCCGTCTTGGAAGAAAGAGTGAGACAGTCTCGAGGGAGTGACCTAGATATACAGCAGCGTTAGATGCGCGCACGAGAGATTGGGGGGGCTAGATAGGCAATGCATGTATTTAGCGTGAGAGGGTGAGAGGAGAGGGTGGAGAGAGAGAGAGCTCGACATGGGGTGCAATGGCGGGTGTGTGAGGTAAATACATTTAGTAGCAGGAGTGGAAAAAGGGGTTGTGTAGTTGAGAGACTTAGAGATCGAAACATGGAGAGAAAGAATGAGCGTGTGTTGGAAACCGATAGCTTGCTAAGGTGGTTAGGAGAGGAAGATTGACCGATCTGAGGAAGTATGTAGCGTTTATGCGGGGGCTAAAAACAACATTTGAATGTACATAGTACGAGACTTAATATCGATGTTTCAATTGATTGTACATTGTAAGATTTGAACCGAGGACCAGGCATCGGGTAATTATTTGAATTCGTGCCATACTAAGTTTGAATAGTTGACATTGGCTCAATTTGTTGTGCTATTTTGTAGGTCATATGTTTGAATCCATCCAAAAGTTTTCTCACTACCATGGTGTTCATCATATACATATGAATTTGTAAAAGTAAGCGTGGATACGGTGAAATGAGAAATCCACGTTAGAATTGGAGATCGCTCGTGACAGACACTCTCATTCAAATAACTAACTTCGTGACACACTCTAATTCAAATAACTAATTATGTGACACACTCTAATCTACGTTAAGCGTGGGTACCGTTTGGATTTTTTCAAATAACTCCTCATTAATTAATTTATAGTACTCCCTCTGTTCACTTTTATAAGACCTTGAAGGCATTTGGACAATGTGCAAAACAGTTCATTTAAGTTATGCAAGCGACTTACAAAACTGAACGGATGGAGTATCTCATTCGAATGACTTATTATTGCAAGGAAAACACGGGCATTGTAATACATACAGATTCGTTTGCAAATGAAAGAAGATTCGTTTGCATTCTCAAATGTAGGCGCACCAGGCAGACCAGGGTCGTGTCGGGTGGGCCTTCTCCAGTGCCTTAAAAGAAACTGCCCTTGGGTGGTGACATGTGGGCCAGCCACCTGTTGGGCCCACATGTCATGGACACAATGGCAGGTGCCTTAAACAAAGCATTATCTGTCGGGGTGGTCGCGTGTGTCGGACGGACGCGTAGCACCCAGCCACCACCCCTCCCCAAAAAAGGATGGCGACAATATTAGTTCGGGCTTCCACGTTTGATTGAAATATCTGGCGGCCCCAATT
Source organism: Aegilops longissima (assembly GCA_021605205.1). NCBI lineage: Eukaryota > Viridiplantae > Streptophyta > Magnoliopsida > Poales > Poaceae > Aegilops > Aegilops longissima. Next base: position 97,865 of record JAHIAM010000570.1, read on the forward strand.
CTAGCCCTGCAAAATCTCTCTTCTTCACCGTCCGCTTCGCGCCCAGATTGTTCAAATCCTAATTCGCCACCATCCTCGAATTGCCCCTTGTCTCGTCTCTTTCCCCACCGTTCCCCACCTCTATGCCGGACGGCAGCGAAGGCGAAGGTCGCGCTTCACCACCGCACGGAGCTACCTCATCGCCCTCGTCCACCGCACGGGTGGTCCACCGACAATGTCGGCCGCCCGCAACCGGCGTGCCGCATAGACACCGAGTCCACCGCATCAGTGCGCTTCAAGCGCCGTCTCCCAGCTCACGGGGGCTACTTCACGAGCACATCGTCGCACCTCGCCCCGAGGCGTTGGGGCTTCACCAATGGTCTCATCCACGCATCGTGGCGCTCGCTGCCACTCAAGATCTGCATCCGTGGCGCCAATAACGCATCACCCTCAACGGCTCTGAAGTTACCGCACTCTAGCTAAGCGAGCATGCCCAAGCGCCCGGCCGAACTAGGTATCCACACATCACTCCCTTGTGCACTGTTCCGGCGATGTTTGGATATCCTTTCCTCCTCTCTCAGCTTACTGCGCCTATGCAACTCGACTTTAACTCTTATTTCTTACGGGTTATCATCTGAAACAAGCAAATCCATTTTTAGCGAAGCATGGCGGAGACTACAGGTGCGGTACACATCCTGCACACCCGTATAACCTTGTAAGTATCATCCTCGGTACAACATCAAGGTCGATTCCTCTTATTTGATCAACCATTCGCCGTGTCAAAAATGCAGAGGGGATGCAAGGAGCACAAGGCCTGCACATCCAAGCAAGTGGTAGCATGGACTAGTACATGGAACATCCCAAGCATAGCGGTTCTGCGATGAGCCTGTACAACGAGCTAGCGTAAGTCCTGCATTTCATTTAATTAATCTTGGCATTCGTGTATGATTTGTGTGCGATGGCTGATCCACGAATTCAAGTTACCGAGGCGAACATTTAACTTAAAAATACGAAGGCACTTGCACTCGAAATCAACATAACTTGAGAAATTTGAAGCTACATACACTTTGAAAACCGCTAATGATCCAAAGTAGTTCAGATTATAAACACTAAATGATGCAAGCACCAAAAACACAAAATGCAACATGGTGTACAAGGACTACAAACATGGTCTGTACCTGCTTGAATTATTAGTTCTCGGCTGAAAATATCGAAGTGTAATTGCACGTATAACCGGTCATAAAACTGCATATCAATATATCTATCCTGCACAAGTATGCCAATAGTTTCAAACAACAGATTAGAAAAATATTTATGCTATGTTGTCATCATCGGGGACTTTACGGTAGATGGCCTCGGCGTTTCCTCAAGCTATGAAAATGCACTATAATTTGCTTGTCATCAATGCGCAAATCTGTCTCTCTCAACATAGTAGATCATCATTAGACACTAAATCCTTCAATGAGCTTGCAAAATGCTTGCATTAGATCCCTCATTAGACACTATATGTTCATCACCGAGGAGCATGTAAAATGTTTGCATCAAATCCTTCATTAGCGATCATTCATTAGACACTTGAGGCTCAAGAACAACATGAGCTTGTATGTTTGCACGGAAACTTGATTAGATACATCAGATTCATCGATTCGGTATTGATTGGGGAGTTATAAAATAAGTAGAAATTGGTTTCATTTTCTCATAGATTCCCTACATACAAGCAGTTTTACAACACCGTCGAGGTTTAACTATTGGCCAGAAATTGAAGAGTTGAATTAGATATAATCAGGGATGTTATGTACCTGCTTTCGTTCGCATGCTACTCTTGCAAGCTGCGATTGTCCATTTATTGCAAGCTTCGATGCCATGCCCGTCTTTGCCGCCTTGCCTCCCATGAGCTACACCCGAGGTTGGATCTTCATCTTCTTGTCCTTCCGTTTGCTTGAAGCCCGGACCGCCCTCCAACGAGGCGCGAGGAAATCTTGTGTCGGTCTATCCAGCGGTGGCTAGGTTAGGAGAGAACGGGGTGGAGGCTGGAGCGAATGAATTGGGATTTTCCTGCTTGTCGTCGATATGGGGAGGCTCGTTTGGGCCTTGAGCCTGCTATAGGGCCTGCCTTGCACTTAGGTTATTGGCCCATCAAATTGAAACATTTTATTCATTTTTACATTGCACTTTCGTGCGTTGGGATGAACAAAACTAGCATGGGCCAACACTGGGCGACTCAAACTAGGTGCACACTTTCCAGCCACACAGGCGGCCGCCCATACCAGCCCCTATGGTGGCGTCGCCCCTTTTGCGTGTATGATTGGATAGTGAAAAATATTCGATGGCGCTTTTGATTTACCCACAGAATGGTTGAATTGCTTGTTTCTATGAACTGAGTTACGCCAATAATGTGAAGGATGCGGTCTTTTCATCCTATTGTAGATTGCTTAGATCTCGATATGCCAAAAGTAATCGCATGAAATATCTGATAAAAGCCAGTGTGATGTGTTTGGCTACAACTAGTGCGACTACGTCCTCATATAACATATCAAGGGCGCACCATCTTACAGATTAACCATTCGACTTACCCATGCAATGTGGCAAGAAAAGAAGTATTGGGACTGCGTATCCAAGCAATTGATGCCATGGACTCCTTTGTACAACCTTGTAGCGAAAAAGAAGTTGCGAGTGTGCTGTACAAAGAACTAGCGTAAGATCATTACACCTTCTCGGAATTTTAGTTAGCTACTTATTGCAAAATTGTTCAATTCGTTGCTTGGCTTAATTTAGTTTGCTACTGATTACATAATGGCACTTTGCACATTAATCACATTGTGGTGTGCCTATCTATGTGTTTGATACTTACTTTTAAGATTTACTGTTTGCCTTAACTTAAATATCTACTTGTTTGTTTAAATGCTTTTCTGCTGCAACAGCGTGTTACAATGATGTTAAGTACTTTTCAGCATCAATTGAAACTCTTTAATTCCTTGTTTGTTTAAGCTGGTTTGTTGTTATAACTCCCAGTTGAGATGTTTTGCTAACTTCAACTTTTACTGAATCAATCGAACTTTAATGGCAAAACAGGTTAGCCCAAGATCAAAAGCGAGGTCCCCATGGACGTAGCATCATCCCACGATGGCACCCACTAATCGTGCATTATGAATTGCCAACTGCTGATGCTCTAGAGGCTAAACTAGTGGTAGAAAGAGATTACCTTACGCACTTAGAGATGAAGTTGACATGTTGAGGAAGCTAACAGCACAATCACAAGCGATACTCAAGACAACCATTAAATATTTGGTGGATTTCAAAAGCGAAGCAAGCTAAGACCTGACCAGTTGTTAAGGTCACTGAAGGAAAAAAAAATTAAATTTCTACTTGGTAAATCATAGGTGAAATGTTCTTTCCATAGTTGAATAACCTTTGTGTTGTACATTCATGTAATCAATCAAACCATTTGTTTTAGAGATCATGTAATAATTGTTTTTTTTTTTTGGTTTGTAATTTTATTTGAGCACAAGTCTGGATTAATTGATAAGACTCGGAGACATTTCATTTGGATTGTTGTGTCGGACCTACAAATATGCCAATCGGGCTGAATGTGCATTCAGCAATAGTAGTAGTATAGATGGACCATAAGTGGCACGCATCGGAAAGGGCCAAGATCTGGCTAAAAAAGGATGTTGTTGTAGCCAAAAAAAAATCAATGACTGGCTTATGTATGTTAGTTGATATTATTGATCCATATACTCTATAAGTGTTTATATGTGTGTTAGTTCATACATTCTTGGTTGATTATTTCGGTATTTGAATCTTGATACATAAACTTGTGTACATATCTAAATGGGAGTACACATTATGCTGCGTGTGACATTTGAGTTGGACATGAAGTGTTCCAAATATTGAATTCACCTTAAACTGGATACTAGTTTCTGAATTTGAGTATCGGCATTTGTAAACCATATTCATATATGTGATGGAATACATCTTTGTCATCCTTTTGAAGATATATAAAAACACATAGAATGATTTATAAAGATTCATATAGGAATACAAAATGGATTGAATTTAGTTGCCAGGAGTAGCGTGGATGCTTATTGTCCCAAAATTGAAAGAAGGAGCAAAATGTCCACTCCCGTCGGCTGCCCGAAGCCAAGTGTTTGGGAGATGGAAATTACTGTCTACCCATTACGAACAATCCATCGGCCCGATTTCCCTTGCTCTAAATAGGGGTAGGTTAGTAACTTCAATTAAGCGTGACACGACGGCCTCTGAGGCCATTCCGACACGGTGGGCGTCAAACATGGTGACAAACCACAATTGATTCAAGCTCGTCAAGAAAGACCTCTGTTTCTCCCTCCATTCCCCATTCATACGGTGGGCGGCAAAATAAACTCGACTCGGCGAAATCGATGTAGGCAAATATTTTCAATAGGGGTAGGTTTGTAACTTCACTAAGGCGTGACACAACCGCCCTATTCTCTTGTCGTCGATATGGGAGCGCTTCGTTTGGGCCTTGAGCCTGCTATAGGGCCTGCCTTGCACTTAGGTTATTGGCCCATCAAATTGAAACATTTTATTCATTTTTACATTGCAGCTCGTGCGTTGGGATGAACAAAACTAGCATGGGCCAACACGGGCGACTCAAACTAGGTGCACACTTTCCAGCCACAGGCGGCCGCCCATACCAGCCCCTATGGTGGCGTCGCCCTTTTGCGTGTATGATTGGATAGTGAAAAATATTCGATTGCGCTTTTGATTTACCCAGAATGGTTGAATTGCTTGTTTCTATGAACTGAGTTAGCCAATAATGTGAAGGATGCGTCTTTTCATCCTATTGTAGATTGCTTAGATCTCGATATGCCAAAAGTAATCGCATGAAATATCTGATAAAAGCCAGTGTGATGTGTTTGACTACAACTAGTGCGACTACGTCCTCATATAACATATCAGGGCGCACCATCTTACCAGATTAACCATTCGACTTACCCATGCAATGTGGCAAGAAAAGAAGTATTGGGACTGCGTATCCAAGCAATTGATGCCATGGACTCCTTTGTACAACCTTGTAGCGAAAAAGAAGTTGCGTGTGCTGTACAAAGAACTAGCGTAAGTTACATTACACCTTCTCGGAATTTTAGTTAGCTACTTATTGCAAAATTGTTCGATTCGTTGCTTGGCTTAATTTAGTTTGCTACTGATTACATAATGGCCTTGCACATTAATCACATTGTAGGTGTGCCTATCTATGTGTTTGATACTTACTTTTAAGATTTACTGTTTGCCTTAACTTAAATATCTACTTGTTTGTTTAAATGCTTTTACTGCTGCAACAGCGTGTTACAATGATGTTAAGTACTTTTCACATCAATTGAAACTCTTTAATTCCTTGTTTGTTTAAGCTGGTTTGTTGTTATAACTCCCGTTGAGATGTTTTGCTAACTTCAACTTTTAGAATCAATCGAGACTTTAATGGCAAAACAGGTTAGCCCAAGATCAAAGCGAGGTCCCCATGGACGTAGCATCATCCCACATGGCACCGCTAATCGTGCATTATGAATTGCCAACTGCTGATGCTCTAGAGGCTAAACTAGTGGTGAAAAGAGATTACTTACGCACTTAGAGATGAAGTTGACATGTTGAGGAAGCTAACAGCACAATCACAACGATACTCAAGACAACCATTAAATATTTGGTGGATTTCAAAAGCGAAGCAAGCTAAGCTGACCAGTTGTTAAGGTCTGAAGGAAAAAAGAAATTAAATTTCTACTTGGTAAATCATAGGTGAAATGGTCTTTCCATAGTTGAATAACCTTTGTGTTGTCTGTTCATGTAATCAATCAAACCATTTGTTTTAGAGATCATGTAATAATTGTTTTTTTTGTTTTTTGGTTTGTAATTTTATTTGAGCACAAGTCTGGATTAATTGATAAGGCTCGGAGACATTTCATTTGGATTGTTGTGTCAGACCTACAAATATGCCAATCGGGCTGAATGTGCATTCAGCAATAGTAGTTAATAGATGGACCATAAGTGGCACGCATCGGAAAGGGCCAAGATCTGGCTAAAAAAGGATGTTGTTGTAGCCAAAAAAAGTCAATGGACTGGCTTATGTATGTTAGTTGATATTATTGATCCATATACTCTATAAGTGTTTATATGTGTGTTAGTTCTACATTCTTGGTTGATTGATTCGGTATTTGAATCTTGATACATAAACGTGTACATATCTAAATGGGAGTACACATTATGCTGCGTGTGACATTTGAGTTGGACATGAAGTGTTCCAAATATTGAATTCACCTTAAACTGGATACTAGTTTCTGAATTTGAGTATCGGCATTTGTAAACCATATTCATATATGCGATGGAATACATCTTTGTCATCCTTTTGAACATATATAAAACACATAGAATGATTTATAAAGATTCATATAGGAATACAAAATGGATTGAATTTAGTTGCCAGAAGTAGCGTGGATGCTTATTGTCCCAAAATTGAAAGAAGGAGCAAAATGTCCACTCCCGTCGGCGCAAGCCAAGTGTTTGGGAGATGGAAATTACTGTCTACCCATTACACGAACAATCCATCGGCCCGATTTCCATGCTCTAAATAGGGGTAGGTTAGTAACTTCAATTAAGCGTGACCAGCGGCCTCTGAGGCCATTCCGACACGGTGGGCGTCAAACATGGGCGGACAAACCACAATTGATTCAAGCTCGTCAGAAAGACCTCTGTTTCTCCCTCCATTCCCCATTCATACGGTGGGCGGCAAAATAAACTCGACTCGGCGAAATCGATGTAGGCAAATATTTTCAATAGGGGTAGGTTTGTAACTTCACTAAGGCGTGACACAACCGCCCTACTGTCACCCGTTCATACACGTGGGCGCCAACCCATGGCGTAACCACCCTCTCCTCGCCGAAATCGCTCAGGCAAATATTGGCGAGATCTTGGGATTACCGTCCTATCCCCAACCGCGAGGCGTCCAAATTTTAAGCAGGGGCTAAGTTCGTAACTTTCCCATATTTCGAGACAGTAGCGTCCCAAAAACATGGTTCCCCATACCTCTCCTCCATTTTCCCATTCATACACCGTCCGCTAGAACACCCCATCCCCACACCAGCCTCAAGTCGCCACCCCATCCATCGCCGTCCTCCACCACATCCATGCTACCGTCCTCCACCATGCGGGCGCCTACCAAGGCGTGTAGTCACTTTGCTAGAGATGGACATTTCTCATCCGCTGACGGACCAATAGCCTTGCATCGCGTCCTCTCGCTTCATCGTCGTCGTCCTCTTTGCGGGGCCGCTCACCGACCTTCTCTTCCACATAGCGGGACTTATCCCCGTTGCACCGTCTCATCGCAGATCTGCTTCAAGCGCCACGACAGCCATCACACCTCGATGCCTACATGGCGCCCAAGAGAGGTGGTACTTATATCTCCTCAACTTTTGATCTCAACGAAAATAGATCTTAACTTGGTTACTCTACTTTCTATTCAGCTCTTAGAATTTAGTTCTTAGTTGAAGCAAACAATGGATGCTAAATATCATTTCTCCGGTTTGCACTTCAAATCTGCCATGCACAGCCATATCTGGTTTAATTGATCATGCTTAGGGTTTAATTGATCATGTTGGTTCCGTGGTGGTTTCTTTAATAGAAATCGAAGGAACCCCTCTTTTGCTAAAAAATATGCTTAGAGTTTCCCCTTTTATGATCACTATCTGATCAGAATCGTGCTTCATGTCATAATAACCTGCTCCACACATCAAGCTAAACAAGCTTAGATGTTGAAATCGAATCTGATATTATTAAAATAGAGCTGTTTAATTGGTCAGCTAAATGTTCCTAAATTAGTTTAGCATGTTCGCGCTCGGATGTGTATCTCTGAGGGTGCCCACGGTGGGCGGCCCACCCAGGATTTTAGGTGTCCAGGGCCCGATTCCCCTTACTCTGCGCGCTTCCGATCTCTACTGCCCCGGCCGCTCTGCCTCTTGGCGACTTGCAGTCCTCGGGCGGCATGACTCTAGGAGGAGGCAGGAGTAATAGGAGGCTAGGAGCGCTTCGCCAACAGCGTCACCGCTGCCGAGGCGCCGCCGTGCCTACCTTCTCGATCCTTCGAGGGCTCGGCGTGCAGCACCCACCAAGCTAACCCGATTTATCTGAGATCGTCCTCAACACTCGTGACCACTCCTCATCACCCATTTTCTAATTGATTCATTACTCATTAGGCGGAATGTCATTAGGGTTTGTTGTGTGCTCGGTGCTACCTACACTTAATGGTTCAGATGTATTTGGTAATCTTTAGTACCTCTAAAGTTCACGAGGGTTTTCAAAATTCCAGCCCCGGCGAAACTAGTCATTTTGGATTGTTGGTCGTAGTGACATTGACCCAGATTACTCTGCAAGCCAGGTTTGTTGAAAATTTTACTTGTCTTTCTTACTCATTCGATATAATATCCAATTATTCCGTCGATTAGTTGCAAACAATAAGTGCTAGACAAACTTCTTCATTCATATTTTGGGCGGTCTCTTCTGCAGTTACAATTCTGCATACTTGTCCTAATAAGCTCACAAGTAAATGATTGATTCACTACATCTATGCTTTCCTTGTCATATTTGTTGTCAATATTCTTTTAGGGTGGACCACCCTATTTCTAAATCTTGGAACCGTAGACTGAGTGAATAGTATTTCTCTATGTGATCTCTTCCATCATGTGTGGAGTACGAACACTGCATTGTATAGAAAAGAAAGTGTCATTTCCAGCTTTTACATAGGATTCGATCTTTTACATGGAATACAATCTCCTACTTGCTTTGTGTGCTTTACCAACCCTCCACCCTTGAAGCTAAACATTCGCCACTCATAATTGCTTAGTTTATTTGTTCAAATCTGAATTTCATATGATTCTGAATGTTCCTACTTCAGTTTTGAAATGTATGCTGCATTATAGAGACATAAGGGTTTGTATTTACGTGTGTGTGCAGTCTACGCAGTTGGAGAGGTGAACTTTGCATATCACGATGGTTTATAGGAGACACTCTCGAGTTGAATCCATAATGCATTCCATAGATAATCTGACTACTTTTATGTTTTCATGAATCTCGATTCGAACAGCATCATAATGATTATGGGCTTGCGTGCAAGAAAAGAATAAGCGAGAACAATGCCATGGCTGTGAAACTTGGCATTAAGGGACTGAAATCAAGTCTGGATGCAATGCAATGCAAGCGCTCCCCACCTACATATTCATGCTCAGAATATGATCCTAAGTGATTACGAGCTAGAGGAGACCTAAGTCAATGTAGCTCCCTAGTGGAGGAGTCGGAGGAAGATGCCTATCTTATTCACCCATCAAGGTACTTGCTCTAACTTTCCAAGGTTACATTGCTGCTACATATCTTGCAACTCATGCTTTGCATTGCTTCTACTTTGTTGAATTGCCATTAGCTTAGTTTACACATCGTGTATGTGAATCGCCTGCCTATCCATTTTGTACATATTCCATCGTCATCATACCATATTTATCCATTCAAATTATGTTCTTGTGTATCAGGACGTTCAAAAGGAAGAGGTGATTGCTGATCATGGAGGAGCACAAGCAAAGTATTTGGAAAAGGTAGTGGCTTTGATAAATCAAATAGCCCATTAGGTGTAGTTGCAATATCACGACCCACAAAATACCCCAACTCTAGCAGACTCTAGCCCTACTACTTTGGTCATTTATGATGCCCCAACTCGAGACCCAAGCTGCAGCAAATAGTATGATCATGCCGTTGACATAGCACCGGTATGCGATGCAAAACCCCATTCCGGAAAGAGTACACCAAATCTAGTTGCCAAATCCTTTTCAAACCGGAGAAGCCCCATTGCAGCAAATAGGAACTTTGTTCCATTTCTTCCCGATTTAGAAGACAAGCTTATGTTGTTGTTAGGTACTTTGTGCATCTTTCCTTCATGGAAAGATTATACATGAACACAGAACAATTTCAGTCTTCCTCCATAACTTCTGGCGTAAGTAAAGTACTAATGTTATTCATGGTCATTCTGCATATGTTTACTGTGACGGAAGACACAGATTTCATTCTTTTAAATAGGCAAGGAGCAAGCTGGATTGTGATGGCGAGCAAGAGTTGGTTCGCTTTTCAAGCACTTTCGTTGATGAAGTATCGTTCCTACGAGGCAAGCGAACTCGATGGCAAGCCTCTGAGCGAAATTTCTGTAAAGTCTCGTGCTACATTTATCCGAAGCGGTGGCTGGAATAATCTTGTTACACATTGGTCTCGGCTGCAGCGTAAAGTCTTGTCTATGATATCACATCACAATTTGAACTACATTTCGGCATTTGCCTTAATGTCTCACTTGTCTGAAAACTATTAGTAGAAGAACATTCGTTCTCAAGGGACCACGAATCTAGCAACTATCTTGCACAGCATTGCTCTTGTGAGTACCTCTTGCCATGTATGACCATACTTACTTTCATAGATGTTTTATTATGTAGCATCACTGCACATATTAGCCTCATAATCGTCGATTTGGTGGACATTATAAGATCCGTATGGACTCTTACACAAATTTAGAATCAACCCAATGCTTTTGAAGAGGTTTAGCTCTGCATCCTCTTATAAGGACTTAGCGTGGTCTACCTTGTACTTACATTAACAGCTACTCCCTCCGTCCCATAATATAAGAGCGTTTTATACGTACACGGTGTTCAAAACACTCTTGTATTATGGGAAGAAGAATGTTCATTGTAGCATTCATAATCTTATCTCCCTCGCCCACCATTTACTAAAAAGATCAGATCTATATTTAATCTTACCAACAAGTAGAATACCTGAGACAATGCCGGTCGAGAAGTGTAGCCCATTGCTCTTGTCGTACATTTTGTCTGTACGCTTGTACTTCGAGGTTGGTAGTCTATTATGTAGCATCAATCTGCATCTTATCTTCATTATCCTCTATCCCTTCGATATTATCATATCTATAATTACTCTCTACAAAATGTAGAGTACATGCAATGCTTATGAAGAAGATTACGTGCTGAAATTCTTGAGTTATCCTTCCCTTGACATGGAGAAGGGCATTATAAAGCCGGTGTTAGCTGTTAATGTAAGTCGATCGTTCTAAAGCCTTTATCCTCAACTGCTGTTTAATTTTCTCATACTCCCTATCGTTTCTGCTTGTTTAGTTTCTTTGTTTCTACCAAAATGCATGTTAAGTAGAACCGTAAGTTCTAAGTCTTACTTGTAAAACCAAAATCCTTATTCATACCATGCACATTACTTAATACTCCCTATATGTATGCTTGGTTTTGTGGATCTATAATCCGATTGTGTGGTGAAGCAGATAGCGTTTGCACCTTGTCATCTCTGTTTTATCTTCTTGATGTGGCTGATGATATGAACAACATACCACATTATCCAAAATAGATACAATGATTTTCTTTGCCCTTCATCTATGCTTGTTATGTTGACATGGTAATCCAGTAGTGTGGTGAAGCTCCCCGTATTATGAACAATGCCAAATTATGCTATTGATATTTTGAACTTACTCTTTATTTTCTAATTTGAAATTGGATAGAATTGTGAGACAGTTATCATCTTTGTTTATACACGTGCAAAACCTGTCATCTCTACGCTTTGTTTGAGCGATATGCTAATGGCATGCACAAGTCTGCTTGAAGGCGTGAGACAAACCAAACATATATTGCAGCAAAGAAGGCAAAACATCTTGAAGATAGCGAGACAACCCCAAAGTCTTGTCTTGATGCGATGTTCAAGTTACTTGAGACTAACGATCGAGACAAGCTCACATAATTAGTTTATGCGAGTCGTTCGACTTCTTGAGTCCCAATTTCTAGCAAAGGCATTCTACAACTCAACTTTGACTTGAAGTCCTATCTCTAAGAAAGATTGCGGAGAACACCAATGAGAACCTCATCGCTAAACAGCTACACGGAAGATATGACCGACATGCTAGGCGGTCTCACAACCTTCTTCGGACTTCTGCAGTTCCCCCATAAGGCTAACCTTTCTTGAACTGTCTTGGAAGTGGTCTCGGTTCGATATTATTTTGTTCTGCTGCAATGGTGCCCGTTTTTGTAATCTGCTTCTTCGTTGCCTTTATGATCCTTGGTGGCGAACTTCGATGCCCGATGGATGTAATATACCTTAAATCCTTTATTGTATAGTGTAGTTTATTCTTAGTTACTATCTTGTAATTTCTTTATTGTATATAGTAGGTTTGTTCTTAATTCCTACTAATTCTTGCCATCATTAGCTATCTAAAAAAATCAGATGTAGTCAACGGGCGAAACATTCGATAATGGGCGGGTTTTAGCGAACCACAATTGGGCGACTGCGTCTTTCTTGGGCCGAATGATTGGGGCCTTCACACATTCGCGAGCCCAAACTTACAGCCTATATTTTAGTTGGGCCTTTTTGGACCAGTGCTTATTTTGGCCCGAGTGGCGTTGGGCCATTAGACTGAATATTGTCTTGGCTTTATTACGGCGAGATGAAACCACGGGCCATTAGCGAGCCAAAATGCATGTTGGGCCTCAATTTTCACTAGTCGTCGGTGGGCCTTGACGGCGAAATGTAGACCGGGCGCTATGGGCCCGATTAGCTCACGGGCGTTACGGCCAAAACATATCTCGGGACTTAGTTGGTCCCGATATCATGGGCCTTTAAAGGCGAAGGTTTAATCTGGCATCAATGGGCGAATGCGAGAGGCCTTTACAGGCCCAAAGTCACGTTGGGCTTAGCGTTGCCACCTTTAGCTGCGGCCGTTAGTGGGCCCGATGTCCCGTCGGACCATATGTGGCCCATAGGCAGCACGGGCCATTCGGGCGAAAGTCTGCACGGGCTGAAATGGGCCCATGTCTACATCGAGGCCTCTAACGGGCGAAAGTCACTAGGCGTAGTTGGGCGAATATTCAGCGAACAATTAATGGGCCAGATCGGCCGGGCGCAAATGGGCCCACATATTGGGCGAACAATTAACGGACCAGATCGGCTTGGCCGTAAATGGGCCCAAATATTGGGTGAACAATTAACGGGCCAGATCTGGTTTGAGCTGTAAATGGGCCTTTATTAAGCAGTCGTTATTGGGCTGGCCCACTAGTACTGATTAAGTTCTCAGGCCTTTGGTGGGCGGCCTTTTAACCTATATGGGCCTCTGTTGGGCCCAGCCACGTGTCGGACGTACCATAGGCATGTCTCCTCCAATGGCAGGCGACATCGGCCTGACGACCAATCAGAATTTTACGTGGAAATTTCCTATTGGTGGGGCTGTTAGCAGGTTATCGGATCAAAATCCGACCCGATAGCTAACGGCATTCGTTACGGTGGATCTCACGTGTCGGTCACCCTTGGAAACATACGTGACGCGATTTATCGTCATGGAGGTGGACACTTCCGTGATGATAATTTTGGTAATGTCATGGAACACTTCTCTGACACGCAGGTATGACTATGTTGATTACGTCATAAATTTGTCATGGATGTACATGCATGACAAAAACGCGACCTCTTGTGACAAACACGTATCATCACGGAGTGTATTTTTTTAGTGAGTGTTGAAAACCTTTTGTGTGTTGATAAATTCTTTAATATTGCTCTCAAGATCGGCGTGTTCCTATTTTTTATTGTAAGATTGATTTCCATAGGAATTACAATAATTATTAGAGGAATTACTAGGAAAAGGCCTAGGATTAAAATTACCTCTATAAGCATTGTTGTTGAAATTATTGTGAGAAATAAAATTCACATCTATGGCATCACTATTTTGCTCAATCAAAGTAGACAAAGGCATATCATTAATAGGAGCACTTTTATTACTAACCAATTTCATAAGAGCATCAATTTTTTCACTCAAAGAAGAAATTTCTTCAACCGAATTAACTTTTTTACTAGGAGGAGCCCTTTCGGTATGCCATTGTGAACAATTTGCCATAATATTATCAAGCAATTTTTGGCTTCACCCAAGGTAATTTCCATAAAAGTACCACCCGCGGCGGAATCTAAAACATTACAAGAAACAAAATTCAACCCCGCATAAAAAATTTGTATGATCATCCAAAGATTCAACCCATGAGTTGGGCAATTCCTTAGCATCATTTAAATCCTTTCCCAAGATTGTGCAACATGCTCATGTTCAAGTTGCTTGAAATTCATGATCTGGGTTCTAAGGGAAATAATTATTGCGGGAGGAAAATACTTAGTGATAAAAGCATCTTTGCACTTATTCCAAGAATTGGTACTATTGCAAGGCAAAGAAGAGAACCAAATTTTTGCAGAATCACGCAAACAAAATGGAAATAATTTCATCTTAACCACATCATTGTCCACAACTTTTTTCTTTTGCATATCGCATAATTCCACGAAGGTATTGAGATGGGATGCGGCATCCACTACTAGGAAAAGGCCTACTAATGGCGCACCTAATTTGGCCATTAATGGCGCATTAGTGGTGCGCCATTAGTGCCATGCCATTAGTATATTTTACTAATGGCGCACCACCGATCGCCATTAGTATCTGATATCTAATGGCGCCCTGGATCGCCATTAGTATGCCTCGAGGGCCATGTATACCAGTGCTTTGGCATACTAATGGCGCCGCAGCGAGATCGCCATTAGTAACCCGGCATACTAATGGCGCCTTTGTTCGATGATCGCCATTAGTATCCTTTACATACTAATGGCGCCTTGTGTTGTGATCGCCATTAGTATGAATATTAGGTTTTTTAATTTTCTGTTTTTGCACAGGTTACAAAATGTATAATTGGACAAAATATAAGACACACAACAACAACAGATTCATCGAATACAATAGAAGATTAGTCTCTGAATACAATTCATCATATTAGTCTCTGAATACAATTCATCATATTAGTCTCGAATTGAAAAGACCGAACAAAGATAGAACATTATATTACAAGTCTCGAGACCTGAGTAGCATGTTTGTCTTCACATTACAAGTCGATGTCGATCATCTAAACTACCATCACATAGAAGAGCTGCGGTCAACACGATGAGCATCATCACGATGAAACTTCGTCTTCATCCGGTTCCTCAACGCTCCCTCCCTCTCCGCTAGATAGCGGGCGTATCTAGATTCGGCCTCGGCCCTAGTGGTGTACCCTTTATGCTATTACCGCTGAATCGGTGAACCTGTCTCCGACACTCCTCCCGATCGTCGTGAACTCAGGAACCTACCCTTGTACCACGACATCTGACGGCATCGCTATGCACTAGCCAAGCGAAGCGTTAGTACCAATTCACGAGACAATACATAAGCAATATATAAGTATGCAGCGAGCGATCGGAAGAAAAGCAAGACATTAATAGCATCGATTACATCTAAGTTGAGCGACTCTCGAAACCAAAGAGACATACTACAAGTTCATTAAAGTTTAATTACAACATGAGCCAATCGATGTTTGAGAACTGAACAACTTCGACTCAAGGGACGGGCGTGGATGAAGCCGCCGTCTATCGTGGGAGTCATGAAAGAGCGGCGTTGTCATCCTGCATTTGTAGCATTGTGTCGATGTCACTGTTGGACGGTTGATTTCGAGGTAGAACTGCCCGAGCGAAGGACATCTTGATGGATGATTTCCGCAAACTCCGACTAGATCACGAAAGAATTCTTGTCGATGTCGCGT
>JAHIAM010000571.1:0-41424 GCA_021605205.1 Aegilops longissima
GTTTTAGAATCCGTGGGGCCGAACAACAATCATACCATAGGCTAGCTTCTGGGGTTTAGCCTCCTTGATCTCGTGGTAGATCTACTCTTGTACTACCCATATCATCAATATTAATCAAGCGGGGAGTAGGGTATTACCTCCATCGAGAGGGCCCGAACACAGGTAAAAACATGTTAATGTCCCTTGTCTCCTGTTACCATCCGCCTAGAGCGCACGATTCGGGACCCCCTACCGAGATCCGCGGTTTGACACCGACATTGGTGCTTTCATTGAGAGTTCCTCGTAGCCGTCACCGATAGGCCCGATGGCTCCTTGATCATCAACAGCAGCGCGGTCGAGGTGAGACTTTTCTCCCGGACAGATCTTCGTGTTGGCGGCTTTACTGCTGCAGGCCAATTAAGCAGCCATCTGGAAGCAGATCAAAAGCTACGCCTCAGGCCATCGAGTTAGATTTGGAAGTTTGAACTATCACGGCCGATATCCGCGAGGACTTGATCTTGACGGATTTGAGCCGCCATAGACCAGCGCGCCTTGTTTGATGGGCATGATCGGCTCTGCAGCGAGCAGGTGTCTGGAGGCGCCCGGCACCGCTCGGCCCTTAGTCGGGCAGGATTCCCGATCGAGGGCGAGTGGTTGGACACCGCCTCGGGGCTACAATCTCTGACAATTGGGCGAACTCCATCCCTGTCTCTGCGAGACCTCGACTCAGGTGCGGACTCCTCTCCGGACTCCAGACCCTCGCGCCGCCCCTTAATCGAATCGATTAGGCGCCCGGTCATGGAGTGTCACTGCAGCGGACAACTTTCATCGATCGCCCTTTGGCGATATTCTGGTCACTAAAGTCTCTCTCTTTATCAGGAAGCCACAGCGAGGCTGCGGACGGGAAGGTTGGGATCTGAGGACGGCGAAATTCACGCCCACCCACCACCACTTTGTAGCCACTTGTCGATGATCTAACGACATGCCGACTTCGACTCCGAAGACATCGGCGGTATGGGCGGCGATGCCGGGAGCGACCAAGACCAGCGCCCGAGGGCACTAGAAAACCACCTCGTCATATGACATATACATGGTGGACATCCGAAGAGATGGAAGCGGCGATGGAACAGCGGAGATGACCCCTCAGAAACAACCAAGAGCCGGCGTCGTGGCGCTCTAAATCCGCCACAGCAAAAGCGGTGATTCCGGCACGGAGATAATAACACGGACGGTGCTTGAAGAGAACCCCTCAGCGGGACTCGGTAGCGGGAGGAGGGAGAAGCAAGCCCATACGACGGTCTGCAAAGAAAGAAGGGTCGAGGGCGATAACTATCGCCTCCCTCGAAGATGAGGCAAGCCTCGGCGGCAGCCAAGTTTATGCGTGCCGAGGATCCCGCCGAACAGGAGGCGTTTCAAGCGCGGGCTTATGAACCTGACAAACAGCCTCAAGAAAAAGCAGCAACAGCTTAGAAGTGACCAAGATCACTTAGGCTGGCGGATGGATGAAGTCCTCGCAGGCGAAAGTATGAACTCGAGCGCCCCTCAAAAGCTACTAAGCGCGAGCCGTTGCCTCAATCGGAGGAAGCACCCAAGTCACCGGCGTCGACATAGCGACCCGGCCACCCGTGGCCGCGATAAGGGAGCCTCTAGACCCTCCGTTCAAGCCGTACCCAGCGCCCGTTCAAAAAGTAGCCGGGGCGGGAAGCGCGCCGGACTTGCGAGATATATTAGAGGATAAGGCAAAACATACAAGATCGATCTACGGATCGCGTGGGCGCCCGACGCGTGATGATAACCGTCACGCCGGGATCTGAAACTCGGCGGGGCGAACACAATAAGCAAAGCTCATAAGCTGCGTGTGATATAGCCCAATATAGAGGTGTCGCACACCACTATACTTCTAAGCAAGTAATGGATCATCAAATCCGAGGGCTTTAAACCCGTAAACATCGAATCATACGATGGTACCACCGATCTGCGGATGCGGATGGAGGACTATCTCCTCCATATCCACATGGCCCGCGGTGATGATCTACGCCATCAAATACCCCCCGAAGCTTAAGGACCAGCTCGGCATTGGCTCAACAGCTTGCCGCCGCGAATCAATTGGTTGTTGGGAGGACACGGAAGCCGCATTCCTTGATAACTTCGGGCACATATGTCGACCACGGATGCCGATGACCTCGACCACATAATTCAGCAGCCGGAAGAATCGGCGGACAATTACGGACACGGTTCCTCACAAAGAAAAATCAAATCGTTATTTGTCAGGATCGGAGGCCCTTGCAGCCTTCAAACATAACATCATGACGGTGGCTTGCGGCACCTAGGACAGGAAAAGCGAAATCTATGGCAGCCCTCACAACCCTCATGACTCGCTTTTGTGCGGGAGAGGACAGCTGGCTAGCTCGAAGCGACAACTTGGCCAAACACCGATAGTTAGGATACCAAGGACAGCAATGACAGGTCGCGTCACAATAAGAACAAGCGCGCATCAGCGGCGATAACACTGAAAAGATCTGACCGTCGATGCGGATTGAGCTCTAAACCCGGTCGTGGAAGAAGCCATTCAAAAAGAAATACCAGGGGCCCTTCCAACTGGACCGCATACTCGATCGCTTGTGCGGATACATGGCACCCCAAACAGCAATAATCACATCAGCGAGGATTGTTGTGTGTTCAAGCAAGCGAGCAAGTTAGGTGTCGAACTCAAGGACAAGGGGCTTCATAGCGATGTGAGGAAGAGCCCGACCGCCCGAGCAATAGAGGCGAAGGGTTTCCCACACAAGTGCGGACGGTGAACATGATATCGCAACCCACATACCCAAAGGGGCGGAAGCATGCACTACGGGGCGTATATGCGATGGAGCGGTCGCCCCAAATTCAACCCATGGTCTTCCTACCCGATCACCTTGATCGAAGGACCACCCACTAGCATCTATCCGGCGGTTTTGCGCATTAGTTCTTGACCCAATTATTGTGAGTTTCACCTCACCAAAGTCCTAGTGGGCAGCGGCATCAACTGAACCACCTTTATCGAGGATCGGTGTGTAAGATGGGCATATACCCCTCAAGGATTAAACCTACAAAGGCGACCTTTAAAGCGCGTCATACGGGCGTGAGGCCAAATGTACAGGCTCGATCACGCTCGAAGTGGTCTTTGGATCAGGATAACTTCGAAGCAAGAGTTAATCTTCGACATAGTCCCGTTCATGGCGGCTATCATGCCTCTTTCAGACGAACCGCATTGCAAAGTTCAATGCGGTTGCCGCCTCGCATACCTCAAGCTCAAGATGCGGGACCTCGAGGGTAATCACGGTCAATGGAAACACGAGTGCTCTCTCCGAGCGGAGGAGCACCTGCGGCCTTCGGCGGAGGTACAAAGCACCTCTCATGGCAATTCTCGAGTCCGGCCACTAAGCGTCGGACACCGCCAGCAGCGCCGGAGTAACCTACATCAAGACCACAGCACGATTCAAGCACAGTAGTAATCCGGCTAACCCAGCCCTCGCGAAATTGCGAAGCGGTATTACAGCGTACATAACTACGCTCTGGAGATACCATGGGCATATGGGAGACACGACCACGGCCGCGCCAGAATGCGGCTCAACCGCTCGGGGCTCCGATTGTGTCATTCTTTTCCTTTTCTTTTCTTTCTTTTCAGGACTCCGTCTTTCCGTGAGTCATGTCGGCACTAGAATCACCGAACTCACGATGCAGCCGGGAGAGCGGTAAAACTCCGTCGAGTGTTCAGTTGGTCTCTATTCTGAGCATTATACATGTTTTACATACCATCCTTGCTTACCTGGAGAGGACATGTTAGATAGTCCCATCCCTAAACTTATCGCACTATTTGTATCGTTACGCTTTCATTGCAGTACCTTTTGAATAAACAATACATAGCTTTTGTCTATTATTGCACTCTTTTCTTTATATATATATATATGTTCATTTCATGACATGTTGCACCCGTACACTTTGGTACGGCCAAAACACCAGGGGCTTAAGTACCCCAAAATTATGGTGTGATAAGTCCGAACACTTTCTAAGTCGGCACCCGAACTTATAGCATTATATGAATCGGCTCGAATCATGTCTTGTGTCAATAGTTGGGTTTGCCCGGCTCCGTGTTTTGGTACCTTACGTTCCGCTATATCGGCTAAGGTAGCACCGGAGAGAACCAACTGCGATTGTGCCCAGTTGAGCTGGGTGAGCACCTCGATGGAAAGCTAAAACGACCGTCATGATAAAGCGAGAGTCGGTCCTGTTGAGAAGGTTTTTGTGTCCCTAAAGACCTATGCCGCTTAGAAGCGAACGGAGTTGTCCGGCCAAAGGCGTGGATAGCGCCCGAACTTCGGTCTTCGAATACTAGGGCTTCGCCAAAATTTAAAATTATAGAATTCTATGGCTAAGTGAGAGTGTTCAAGCATTATAAGTCCGGTGCCTTGTTCTTGCGTTGGCGCCTCCTAGATGGACCCAAGAATGGGAACAAGAGTGCTCAAGTTTATCCGAACACCCGAGCACTCATGGCATGGCTGAAACCAACGACTTCATCTCTCAAATTTGATAAGCGGCCGCCTGAAGGTAATATTTTAAATTAACAAGCGTTGCTTAGCGCATATGAAGAAGTTTTCAGCGTCTGGGATAACAAATGCGAGTCTACTCAAAATTACATCTTTGGAGCACTCATCCACTATTGGTGAGTGCCCTTGAGAGGCCCTCATAGTACATTTGGGCGTGCGATGCTCCTTGCCCTTAGGTGGCCCGTCCGTCTGGCTTCTCGCATCCAGCTTGCCCAGTGCACTTTAGCGGGCAAGGGCCCGACAGACGCCGATGCATCGGAGGCGCTTGATGACTTCAATTCATGGACGAGGCGTCCTGGCCGCTACACCAAGCGAAGTAGCTCGAGGCATGGCCTCCAATGGCCACGGCCGCTATAAGGCCCTTCATGGCCTGTTCGGCGACCTTGTGGAGCTCGACCAGCTCGCTTGATTAGTTGCTGCAGGGCACGGATGGTCGGCCTCGACATACTGAGACAGAACACCTTTTAGTTGAGCTCCCCTCCTTGGCACGGTAGAATCGCGGCTGACATCGGGCGCCTTCTGAGGGAAAATCTCTGAATGCTCTGGAGAGCTCACGAATCAGGTAAGTAATAGGTAATTCACTTTCACATTCTTGCTTTGCATAAAGAATACCTTACCGCGCTATCTTCTTTAATGCTTCAATTTCTTGGAGGGCTTTTTGGGCCTCGGCCTTAGTGAGCTTTGGCACTTTCAAGAGCCGGCGGCTCGGACTCTTGAGTCTTGAGTCACGCTCCAAACTCGTGTTTTTCACGAGAGATTGGAGCTCTTACCACCTTGACTAGCTCGCCTCCCCTTCTCTCGCTCGGTGCGCTCACTTCGCCCGCTTTGTTTTAGCCCGGACACCGCTTCCTTGAGGTCTCCACCTCGTTCGTGGCCCTGCGGTACCCATGTTATTCGAGTTCTTTTTGCAACTGAAACCTTTTCTATAAGGTATATTTTTTTATAAGGTATCACTTACCTTCCTTGTCCTCGAGCTCCTTCTTGGCTTGTCACGAGCTCGTTCTCGGACGCTCGAGTTACGCTTCAATGCATTAACCTCCATGATCAATGCGGCGGAAGGTCGGCAGCGCAGCCTGCATTCCCATATTGACATACCTATGTTAGACTCCTACGTATATCTTTTTTTATCCTCAGACCGGCTTTTATTTCTGAACACCGAACTAAGCATCAGGGGCTACTATCTATGCGGTAATATTTTTACATATTCTAAACTTACCTCAAAGCTTTGTTAGAAGGCTGATGCAGGCTTCAGTCAGCCGCTTTGGCGGACTGAACTTTCGGATCACAGCGTTCATAACAGTGCTGTTAAGCGCCTCGATAAGCTATCCGGTGCCTCGGTTGGGCCGGAGGACACGGTGCTGCTTACCCTTCTTCTGAAGGACCGCTTGCCGGACTCCGGAACCACTGAAGGTTCGGCATGGAAATCCGGACAAGGGTGGGGCTTAGAAACCCTGAGGGTCTTGCCCCCATGGCGCTGGAGTCAGGAGGTATGCAATGGCGCCTCTGCGCCACTTCCTCTTGACCAAGCCCCTCTTGGGGCCCCTTGTGGCGTCGTCCATGGCGTGGTGGTGAGAGGCGGTCGGGCGAAGTACTCTCCATTTCGACGAACCGAGGACCCGCTTCGTTGAAGCGGCGAGCTGCCATTAGGCGGGCTGCTGCGATTGTTGCGACATTAGAGAACATTATGCGATAATGAAGAGCCATGGGTATCCGAACACTTACGATTTCGCCGAGGCTTGGCCCTTGTTGGCCAATCCTCCTCGTCGCTTCTCGGCGTTAGTGGAAGTCGGGAGGAAGGGTTCTTCCCTTCTTGGACCCTCGGCCTCCCTAGTTGGGGAGGCCTTCCTTTCTCTCCTCCCGGCTGGAGAAGCTCTCTTTCCTCCTCCTCCTCGTCTTGAGGAGAAGATTCTGCTTGAATCGACGGCACATGGCATCGGGGCTCCTTGAGTTCCGTGGCCTCCTCTTAGCCTTCTTCTACGGCACCACGTAGGGTGCGGGCCAGCAACCCGACAATCGAGCATCCAGCTGGGTCTTACGGCAAAGGGCGGGGCGATTAATCTGTCCGGGCGTCTTGACCAGTCTGTCGGAGATTAGGGAGTTTTAGATCC
Organism: Aegilops longissima; assembly: GCA_021605205.1. Taxonomy (NCBI): domain Eukaryota; kingdom Viridiplantae; phylum Streptophyta; class Magnoliopsida; order Poales; family Poaceae; genus Aegilops; species Aegilops longissima. Next base: position 6,671 of record JAHIAM010000571.1, read on the forward strand.
GCATAGAGTCAATCTATGAGAGAAGAGTCCGTAAAGGGTAAAATAACTTACCTCACCGGCTTGACGCAGCGAGCTGTATCCGCGATCTTTGGTAGCGGTTCTTGGGGCCTCGGCGCCCTTGAACAGCACCTTCCGGGCATCTTCGTGCGTAGTGTCGAAGAGCGGCTCAAGATTTAGTGCTGTCTGCGGATCAAACTCCACAAACTAAAGGCCCGTTGTTGGCATGGGAGAATCCGGCGGATGAGCATCACACGGATTCGTCGACAAGCCTAAGATTTTTGGCCACGGGTTTGGACGCATGTTTGGAGTCCGGATGTCAAATCCAAATTCCCCACGTCGGGCCGTCTCTTTCCATGATGAGAGCCATGTGGGGAAGCGAGATCTGAATCGGGGGCCGCCGCCCATTCGGTGTCGCGAGGCTCGGTGATGTAGAACCACTCGATTGCCACCTTTATTGTCTCCAGCGCCTTGAGCCATGGGACTTTGGCCATCTTGCCAACCATGGCGCCTCCGCCTCCGGCTTGGCCGCCCACTACCTTGGCGGAAGTTGAAGATCTTCAGCCATAAGCGAAGTGGGGCTGGATGCGAGAAAAGCCTCGCACCTGACGATACGCGCCGAGATGTTGAGGATGAAATTCGGGGCCAGTTCGTGGAAGTCCAGACCGTAGTAGAACATGAGCCCCCGAACAAATGGGTGAAGTGGAAAACCTAGTCCGTGGAGGAAGTGGGGGAGAAACACCACCCTCTCATGGGGCCCAGGGGTCGGAATAAGCTGCCTCTCATCGGGAAGCCTATGCGCGATATTGCTAGACAAGTATCCGGCCTCCCGCAGTCTTGTGATGTGCCCCTCCATGACGGAGGAGGCCATCCACCTGCCTCCCGCTCCTGACATGGTTGGGGAAGGTTGAGGTGGGATGTGCAGGCTTGGTATTGGGCTCGGTCTTGTGAAATGGATAAGCAAAGGGAAGAAGGCATGGGTGAAAAGGTGGATATTTATCCCTTATATGGATGAAGACGAAAGCTATCGTCTCCCACCAGCCTGGTAAAGCCGCTTATTTCCCAAAGCGCCGTAATCAATGGCGCGAGATGGGTTACCCCGTCCGTATTGATGAGAATCCGAGATAAGAGGCACGATCTATGCTTTGATAAGGCGTGCCAAGAAACGCCTCGCTAGGCGTGTGGTGTGATGTCACGCCCGCGAATCGTCAGCGAGATCTTTGCAAAGTTATTCTCTCTACGGTGGTATGTGGAACTTGTTTTGCGAGCGGACACTATCCTTGTGTTCAAAACCTTCTATGAAGTGTTGGAGGAACCCGCCTTGCAATGCGAAGACAATATCTTGCCCGGACTCGTCGTCATTGAGCGTGGTTCAGGGGCTCTTGAGGAGTCCGGACTAGGGGAGTGTCGGATAGCCGCACTTATCGTCCTGGCGGACTCCAAGACTATGAAGATACAAGATTGAAGACTTCGTCCCGTGTCCGTATGGGACTTTCCTTGGCGTGGAAGGCAAGCTTGGCGATCTGGATATGTAGATCTCCTACCTTTGTAACCGACTACTGTGTAACCTAACCTATCCGGTGTCTATATAAGCCGGAGGGTTTTGAGTCATAGGGCGAACAACAATCATACCATAGGCTAGCTTCTAGGGTTTAGCCTCCTTGATCTCGTGGTAGATCTACTCTTGTACTACCCATATCATCAATATTAATCAAGCGGGGAGTGAGGGTATTACCTCCATCGAGAGGGCGAACCTGGGTAAAAACATCGTGTCCCTTGTCCCTGTTACCATCCGCATAGGCCCGCGATTCGGGACCCCCTACCGAGATCCGCCGGTTTGACAGCGGGAGTATTCATTTTTTGTGCGTAATAAGGCACTTCCGTGGGTCAAGGTGACAGCAGAGACATTTTTTGCGAAATCGATGGCCCGTCCGATGGGTCCCGGCGATCGAAGCGTTTTTGCCAAATCTGGTGGCCCGTCTGGTGGGTCCCTGCTATCGGTGGAGGAATCATTATTTTACGCATAATAGGAGGCACTTCCTTGTGGTGTCTCGTGGACTCGGTATCGGCCTCTCCACTAAAAGTACTCTTAGATGGAAGTTGTTCCTTGACCATGTTGACCACGCCGCCAAGAGCACTAGAGGCGGTGGGGGCGGCGGCGAGCCTAGGAAGGGACGGCAGCCGAGCGAGGAAAGGCAGCGGCGATGGAAGCCAGCAGCGGAGAAGTGCGATGGTTCCTTGGTTCGGCTACGGTGTGAGGCTGCCATCGCCCTTGAGAATAACGGGGGTGTGGGTGAGTGGAGGATGGCACGGACAGCGGTGGGAGTAGTAGAGGCGGTGAAGCCTCGGCGGCTGCACAACCCGCCACAGGAGGGAGGCAAGCGGCCCGACGGCGTGCTGCTTTGGTAATTTGGAGCAAAAGACCGGAGGTTGAAGAAGCACTATGGCCGTTGGATGGACATCGTCACGGTCCTGCAGCTAGAATCGTTCATATTGACTAAGTTGAAAAAGGCCCTTAGTGCGCGTCAACTTAGTAGGCCTGAGTCAGCTTCGAAGCAGTGCGCCCGGATGTCGGGGAGGAATCATTTTTTGGCGGGTGAAGCTAGAATATCCGAGATTCAAGAAGAAGCCGCGGCATACGTTGGATGGACATCCAGCGGCCACTCTTACTAGAACCGTGTGTTGACTATAATAAGTTGACAAAGCCTTGCATACGCGTCAACTTCTTTTTTAGGGGACGCGTCAACTTAGTAGGCCCACAAGTGTGTGGCAGAGAACTTATAGCCCATTTGCAATTTGTAAGAATGCACAACCTATTTTTGAATTCTAATGGAATTAACTACAACCCATTTATAGTTTGTTAAAAGTACAGCCCATTTTCTAGCTAGGACAATGATTAATAATTTCAACCAACCGTTCAAGACAGAATTCAATAAAATTTCCCACATTTTGAAGGGATCCGAAATATTTTATCCCGAAATTTCTAGTCAGATTAAATATAAATTTGTATTACGTAAAAATATAACGAAACATTGCGCGCGCAACAATTAAAAATTAAGATTTTGAAAATCCATAAATAATATTTTATAAACTAATTTCGTGCTTGGTGCATTTTTTTATAGTTACTACCTAGTTTTTATAATTACATTCCATTTATTATTTTTTAAAGCCCATTTTCCTGTTAAGCCTAATGCATCCCTCCTAGGAAAGATTTGCAGCCCAGCGGGGCGGAGAATATTAAGTTGACCTTGCCTGGGTATTCCTCAAAAAAACATATAGCTGGGCTAGCCATTTTCATCTTGAAAAAAATTAATATCTGGGATGGATACCTGTCCTGGGCTAGACGCGCCACAGCCCGCCCAGTTCATACCCTGCTCTCCTTTGAACAACAACGAAAACATCGCCAAGAAAAACTCTGCAGTGCTCACGCCTCAAAAACACAAATACTGCTCGAGCTGCTTGGTCCCAGCTGTCGGCAGCACCTTGTGCAATTCTCTCGTTTATATTGACTACATAGGTTGACAATTGTGTGGGACCGTGATGTCAGGAAACCAGGAGGAAGCAAAAAAATATAGTTGTACATAATAAGGGCACTTGCGTACGTACGACTATGGCCCTAGTGGGTCCCTACTGTCAACCAGTCAAAATAAAGTCATATCCGAAATCCTCATGTTCATTGACCATGTTAACAATGCTCGGCGCCACGGCGAGCGCAACAACTCGAAGGACGACGGAGAGGGCCTCGCGGGCCCTACGGATGGTCGATCACAGGCGCCGCTGCTCATTCGAGGAAGCCAGGATCGCCGGACACCTATGGGCACCTTGAGAGATTGAGGCGGCATGAAGCGGTAAGGCCGTGCTTGGGAGCTCTGGTTTATTTCACACTGTATTAAGATACAAGTGTAATTTACCGTCATCGGAAACAAAGCGTAAAATACTGGCGTAATGAAACCGAGGGCGAGTGCATAAAGTAAAACGGTGGGTTATGCATGTAATTTGAGAGACGGTGTATATTTTACTAGTTGAATCGACCAACCAAGCGCTTAGCGAGACCATCTGCTTTTATTTACAAGCGTCAGTTTACAAGCGGTTTTGGTTTCTGACGATCAATCACGGCCTAAGATGATGAGTTGGTCGGAAGATCATATGGTTTCATGTCTAACCTACGACTTGTCGTATAGGCTATGAATGAAACATAAGGCGATGAACTTCTTAAGCGGAAACAACGAAGAGGATGATCTTCCTAACAAGAAAATCACGGCATTAGATCGACATGCAAAACAATCGAAGCATTATTCTCGGGAGGCACGGTGAACAGCTCGTGATTCCGCATGCCACAACATTCGAAGCTCAACTTTGCAATCAAACACAAGGCCTGGCATTACATAGACAATATTCAGAACAAACTCTTAAAATATCTTACATAAGTCAACATTCATGTGACTATGCATCTCAGCAGAGTAAATATTTACTTCTGAACTAAAGACAGGAATAGGAAAAAACGATCGACGTTGCTCATAGCAAAGTGCGTCCCACACAAAAATATCAAATGCATGTCTTCTGGCTAACATCAATGAGCAAACATTGACAAGGTTTTCCAATTCCAATATATTAAACTAATGTCAACTTTGACAAGCTTTTCCCATTCAAAATATGTAATGCCTATGATTGTGGAACGGGCAGGTTTTGTCATTAGTTTGTCATCTGATAGTCCTGTGGCTCAAGGTGACGATGAATGATTAGAGAACCATTCGATGTATTGTGCATAATGAAGTATTATTATGGAGGACATGAACCATCTGAACATTTTGTGCAGTTCCACTAAAATCAAGCTGAGCATCCCTGTGGATTTCGTATTTATATGCTGCCAGAAAACAAAGACACATCAACACACACATGAATATTGGCCCCGATGTCAACCCACCAATTGGTGGACTAACAAAGCTAATCTGGTAAACAAATTACCATACCGGATGCCCCATCATTGTTGCTTAGAGTGACATTGACAGACTTGAGTCCTATCTGGCTTATTGGTACTTTTTGGGAACTTGTTTGCCGGTGTTCCTCGAACCACAAGTAAAGCAACCATCTCTCTTTTGTCTTTCTTCTTACCCTTCTTAATGGCGGCGTTGGCAGCACCATTCAAACATATAGTCCGGTGGCTCAAGGTGACGAAGAATGATTAGAGAACCATTCGATGTATTGTGCATGATGAAGTATTATGGAGGAAACAAACCATCTGGACATTTTGTGCGGTTCCACTAAAATCAAGCTGAGCATCCTGTGGATATCGTATTTATATCTTTGCAAGAAAACAAAGACAAAAGCACACACATGAATATTGGCCCGGTGTCAACCCCAATCGGTGGACTAACAAAGCGAAAATCGATAAACAAATTACCATACCGGATGCCCCATCATTGTTGCTTAGAATGACATTGTGATTTGGAGTCTGTCTTGGCTTCTGTACTTGTTTGGGCACTTTTGCCCGATGCACTCCCGTGTTGTAGAGTTTCCTATGCTCTCTGCAGACTAGTCATGTCACTAGCGTCTACTAATACTGTTGTAAAGCTTCTCGATCATTCCTTGTGTAATGTAGCATAAGCAGTGACTGCTTCTTTACGCAAAGTGGTAAGACCAAGCTGGACCCACTAATGCAGCAGTTTGCCTTGGACACATTGGCTCCTTTTGTGCAGTTCAACTAAAATCAAAGTCGGAATAAAACCGAGCTTTAATGTTGATATCCCTGTAAGCAACCAAAGGTATAAGGGAGACAATTATTAAGAAATAACGGTTGATGACTTGTACTCCCAGAAGAAAAACATCTACTGATCTACCTTATCTTAATGGGAAACAAAGCAGGAGAGTAGCAATTCTCAATCGGTGTGATTCCATATTAGTGAGACATTATCTTAACAATGCCTTGTTTCAACATGTATAAAAGAGCGACAAAGCGAGAAAAGTATCATTCCTAAAACAATGCGACTGATTCATTTTAACGAGAGACATTATCTTAACAATACCTTGGTTAAACATGTAGAAAGAACTACAAAGCAAGATAGTACCATTTGTAAAACAACATAACGATATATAATAACAAAGACATTATCTGAACAATACATTTCTTAAACATGTACTCCGGCCGATCCCTAACGAGAAATGGTACTCCCATGATCCTAACAAGTGTTGCAGTTTTGAACTAAGATTCAGTGATTAATTACGAGGAAAGTCGGTACTGACCTTTCAAGACCAAGATTTGAAACAACTCGTGAGGAAGACCTCAACACATATATGGAAATCCGGTCTCATTTTGTGCATTTCCACCAAAATTAAGCGAAGCAAAATGTCGCAATAGCAACAAGTTGAATAGATATCCCTGTTTTAACATAGGCAAATAAGGAATCAATTACTAGCCAATAAAGGAGGATGAAACATGCGGCCGCAAAAATGGTAATCCCGCCAATCCCTAACAAGTGTTGCGGTTTTGAAATAAGATTGATAGTTAATTCGAGAGTGGCATTGCTTAATTTTACAGTGACATTAGATTAACAAAAGCATAAACAGTTCGAGGGAGAGTGGGCACAACAACAACAACATGTGCTTCCATCTACTTATAAAGGGGTGATCACGAGTTTGTTGTAACAAAGCAACAAGCATAATGTGCAGGTTGGTCCCATTTTGTTCACTTAATGGGAAAAGACAACAATACAATAGCTTCAATTCAACATTTATTTAAACAGTACCAATACAAGTAGCACAACATCTCAAAACACCTTTGCGATCATGTGGATGAAGGCAAGTACCAACTTTGTCATGACACACACAAGATCACGTCTGAAGCTGCCAACATGAATAGGAAATCCAATCTCGTTTTGTGCGATTACTCTAAAATCAAGTAAAATCGCGGTGTGACATTTAAGTTTGCTATAGCAACAAGTTGAATAGATATCCCTGATTTAACAGAGGCAAAAAAACAATTACTGCCAATAAAGGAGGATGAAACATGCGGCCACAAAAGAAGCATCTACCTTATCTTGATGGAAAACAAAGTATAGGACAGTAGCATTTCTAAAACGGTTGCATTGATTCATATTAACAGAGAAATTCTCTTAAAATAGTTTAGTAGTTAATTCTGAGAGTGTCATCGCTTAAAATACAATAGCTTCAATTCAACAATTATTTAAAACAGTACCAATACAAGTAGCACAACATCTCAAAACACACTACGCGATCATGTGGATGGGACAAGGGACATGCTAGTACCATGTGTGTCCACACGTATAAATGGGTGATGCAGAGTATGTAGCCAAGCAGCATATCTGCGTTGGTCCCATATTTTTTCTCTTTGAAACTTTTCCGATGTGAGGGCAGCAAATCTAGTCCTGCACAAACTACCCGACCCCCCAATTTCTTTCCCTTTTCAACAAAGATTTCGGTTCCTTAAAGATGTGTGTACTGGTTACCCCCCTTTTCCCTTTTCGACCAACAAAGCGGCTGGATAGCTAGTCTATAATACTTTCCCTCCCTCCTTTCCTCATTGAACCATGTCCTAGATTCATGCTCCACCCCACCGCACCGTTCTTTCCTCTTTGAACCAAGACCTAGATTCAACTACATAATCAAAAAAGATCAGCATGCAGCTAGAACAATGACGGTTTCAAAGAAACTTATACCTTAGGGTCATCGGGATGTGGCAAGGCGTGCCGCGGGAGGTTAGATCTGCCCACACTATGTACCACAACGAGGAAGAAGGGGTCGGTGGCCCTCCCGCACAGGCGCTAGGTGAAATAGAAAAGCACAGCCGGCAGTGGATTACCTCCCTCGCCGAAGGTGATAGAGTGAATGATGCACCTCCTCCCTTCCGGTGTGGCGGGATCGGGCGCCTCCTTCGCCCGGTATGCTGTGAGGGGTGAGAGAGCAGAGCCACAACACAGTCTTGTTTAGATCTGGTGAAGAGGGTGTGAGGCAGTGAATATAGAAACCCTAGCAAAGGAGCGATGAGCCTCCAGTGTATATATATGTGTAGTCGCGAGAGTGTGGAAGTGCAAACCCTAGCAAACAAGCTGAGGCTCCAGCTTATATATATATACAACTTTGTAAATGCGGTGAGCTCAGGTGCCTTAGCTTGCACTTTTGCTTTTGGCTGTATGATAGGTGGGCCGGCCACATTTGGGCCCACCTGTCATAAACAAGCAGTGCACTAAAATCAATGAAGTTGCATCCATATAGTACTCGTGTATCGACTAATATATAGTGGAGTGGTTTTCTTATTCTCTCCATAACAATCGTTTTAAATTGTGTAAGTGCGAAAGCGAAACTCTTTATTTAACGTGCAGTGAAGAAAACTACTACAAAGTTTGACTTCAGTCAAATCTAATATGTGGAGTAAATAAAAATGGAGGGCTACTACGTCCATCCAGGTTTTTAGTCCACACCATTTTTTAAATCAAAATTAATAGCTGGACAAATAAAATTACAGGGGAGCTGGAGACAAAGTTGTGAGAAGGCTTAGAAATCAATACAAAACTTATGCTCTTAGTACCAACATCGATCCTTCTTGAGAAACATTTGGTTCATAGCCAATTGTGTGATAAAATTGCACCAACGTGAAAGGCATTGCGTCTCCAGCATAACCAAGGTGGTAGCGAAGGATATCATCTTTGTGGGTAACAAGCAAAACGCGATGGAAGACAGCTTGTTTTCATTGAAAATCGATCGGCTTCACCAGCCGACGCAACCATGAGGCACAACCATGAGCATCGATAGGTCATCGTGGTGATGCATCATCCATTTGGCATCAAGTTTGGGTGGGGCACCTATGAAGTTCGACAAATCCTCACTGTGGTCTCTTTCTTCTTAGTAGTCAAGCACGAGGAAGGAAGAACCATGTGGCAGAGGACAGTGAGGCGGAACAACAATGGCCATCCAATTTTGTGTAGTTCCACTAAAATTGAGGAAGACATGCCCTGGTATGGAGATGCTACTACAAAAATGGCTATAGCTAATAAGGACATTAATGGCGCACCATGTATGTGGTGCGCCAATGCTATATAGCAGTGGCACACCAGATATAGGTATGCCATTATTGGCCAGATTACTAATGGCGCACCTGGTGTGTGGTGCGCCATTACTAGTTTCGAAAAAAATAAAAAAATTGTTAGCAGTGGCACACCAGGGGATAGTGCGCCATTACTAGTTAAACTTGTTGAAATCTCTAGAAAGACAGATATTTAGGAACGGAGGGAGTACACATAGGAAGCAAAATGAGTGAATCTACACTCTAAATTATGCCCATTTGAAATTTGTAAAAAGACAAATATTTAGGAACGAAGGAGTATAATTTTGTGCATGGCACATGGACCCGGATGCCGAATAGGCTTCTGGCAATGCTATCAAGCTTCGGCATTTGTTTACATAATTGACGTACTACACAAATAATTTTCAGCGACATGAAATTGTACAATGGTGTGAGCTTTCAGCTTTTTGTTTAGTGTGTCTTTCCATCGATGCTCTTTGGAAACAATAAAAACTAACTTCCTTGCTAATCGAGCAAATATTTACATCTGGCCCGAAGACAAAGTTGTTAGAAGGTGTTAAATTAAAATTGATCCATGCTTTCATTGGCAAGCGTCCCCACTCTGTCTAAATCAACAAGGCATGCTTTGGAAAAAAAGTAGCTGTCTAGAGCATACAACATTCGATCATTTGTGCAGTTCCACTAAAATAAGTGGCGTCCTGTTCCAAAGATATTAAGTGTGATTACGATAGTAGAGGACTGGTGATGAAACAATGAACACATAAATAGAAGCCGGTCACCTTTGCAGTCTCTCTTAAGACTAACTAGTTGGAGAAGATTAGGCTCGGAGTTGGATGAGGAGGATAGAGCAAAACCAAACTCCCTTTGTCGGTCGCCTTTGAAATGTAGAGGCGTTGCCCATGTGACATTTTGGTAGAACTGCACAAAACACTCTTAAGAAAAAAGTGATTTGTGCATTTTACCAAAAGGTCATAATAACAACAGTGAAATGGATAGCCCTATTTGCAAAAAAAGGTAGAAAGGAAACAATTCTGGCCAATAACAATTGATGACACATGTGACGACAAAAATAAGCATATTCCTTGTCCTAAGGGAAGATAACATACAGCGGTTGTGTTTGTCTAAAACAGTGTGAGGGCGAGATTGAAATATGGAAAATCGTCGAGGCGAGCTACGTTTTGGGCAAGAACTATGGAAGATCCACATGCGGTGGCGTGGGAAGGCAGGCGGTGGAGCAAGGCGGAGGGATACACGGAGGTCGTCGGGATGTAACTAGGTGAGCGGGTGGCGAAATCTTCCCGTCTTTGCGGCAGCGAGCAGGTGGCGTGGGCCCTACGCCGTGGCTTGGTCGGAAGAGCGGCGTGTACGCATGATCGGGGCGTGCTGCCTCGGTGCCGTCGAGCGGAGAAAGCGATGCCGTCCTCCCTTTCCGCTGGTAGGCGGGATGCGGCGGATCGGTGACCAGCGGTGAGAGAGAGGCGAGAGGCCACTGCAGCCTTGTGTGCGATACTCACGAAGAAACAAACCATGCGGCGAGGCTCCATTGTATATAGTAAAGCGGACTACCTTTTCTCCATAAAAATCGTTTTATATTACGTATGCGTGCCATTGGCGATATAAATTTATTTAAAATGACTGCATGCGAATCAAGTTGAACTTTGTTTCGTGCCGCAGCGTGGTACCACGACCTCCGTAGGTAAACAACGCTACATGCGTTCAAATTATGCGTGGGCTGCCATTTTCGTACATAAATAGGCTCCACCGTGTACCCAGCAGTGTGGCTGGGCATGGGCGTGGTCGTGCAGTGCACCTATTCTCTTCTTGTATCGTACACCACCTCGTGGGGTTGTGTGAAGAGATACAAGCGTAGATAGATATAGTGTGTGGGTTCGTGAGAGTTTTTTTGGGGGTGGGGTCAACCAAAAATGTAGCATATGCAATGTGTGTGAAATAGAGTCTGGATATATCATATATATAGAGGCGATCCACGAGAAAGAGTGGAGGTTTCGTCGACTTGAGGTGTCCATAGAATCGAAGAGAGGGTGATGTGTGTGTGTGTGTGTGTGTGGCGCGTCGTGATCGATAAAAGTGCCATCAATTTGTGTGCCCACGTCAAAGATATAGATTGGCTGGCCCTCTTGGAGCGTGAGAGGAAAGGTGCGGTTTGTCTCGTGGCATGGATACCTACCTGGCAGCTCGACTATCGGTGTGTGGTGGGGAGGGAGCCTAATTAACAATAGAGGTACAATGGCTGGTATATGTGTGGAGGAGGAGAGAGGCCTACCTCATGTATTAAGGGAGATCGATCTACCTCATGTATTAAGGAGATCGATCGACATCCATGCATATGTGAGCGAGAGGAATAAGGTTGGGAGAGAGGCAGAGCTAGAGTGTTGGAGGGGGTGGTAGTGGAGTTGCTTCTAACAAATGGTGGGATAGGCTTGCTAGACAATAGGAGAACACGCCTTGCAATATCAATAAGAGAGGGATGGCTGCACATGCATGCGTGCGTGTGAGAGGCGGGTCAAAGAGGCATGCCTGCGAATGATGAGGGTGATATGGTTGTGGTAAGCAGACATAACTACATAGGAAGATCAATGCGTCCTTTATCGGAGAAAGGAGACATAACTTGTGAGGTGCGTCGATTGATGGGGGGAATAGTTAAAGTCGACCTAGGTATATGTTGGGAGATCGATCGGTATACATGCATGTGTGTGTTAGAAGCAAATGAGGCGGGGAGAAGGATAGAGAGAGAGAGGATGCATCTAGGAGGTGGTGCGAGAGTCATACTATATCAAGGGGAGGAGTGTGCGATGCTGAGATCGATGAAAAGAGTGGTGGGAGTGAGGCATGGATGGTGATAGAGAGAGAGGGAAGCTTGTGTTTTGTGCTAGGCACACGGCTAGAAACAATATCGATCGATGTGTGCCATAAAGAAGGAGCTGGGGCCTACACACACCATGGGTGAGCGACCTAAAGTGAAAAAGCGAACTTCTGTGATGGAGCTATAGAATCTTGAGGGAGGGTGAGAGGGATGCGGGCGTGTGCATGCGAGAGAAAGTTAAGCGCTAGCTAGCTACAGAGATAAGAGGATTGTGTGGGTGTAAAAGACGAATGGAGATCATACTTCATTATAAAAAGCGAATTCAGATATTTGAAGAATTTATCATAGTGTTTTAAACCGATGCATGTGTGAATATATATATAACGGTGATACACGTGGTGTGGTTATGAACATGTTATACTACATATAATATATTTTATCTCTACTCTTATAAAAAACGGAGTTGTTGATGATGGTGCCATCCTGCAATATAGGTCGTCTGATTTATATCTGATGGATAGGAAGGAAACTATGGCAATTTTGAAAAAATATACCCACACCCCTCTCCATATTTGCAAATTAGGCCTCCCCTTGATCATGTTGATGTTCTGTGGAATGCATGGGCATCTTGCTAGTACTACATATAACATATAGAACATTGATCATAATTTGGGCTAATGTGTAGCTTTTGCAGCTCAAGTCTAAATACTTGTCATAATGTAGGGGGCGGGGCACTATACTATGTGTCATAAACACGGTGTACACGTATGGAACATGGTTTAGATTATGAATATATAGTTAATACATCAAATGTACTATTATTTGGAATCAACATCAATTGTATTCAAAAATAGAATTGAGTTCATGTAGTACACATAGTTCATATCTATCTCTATAGTAATCATGTGGTGTGTTATTAAGGTAATACACAAATGATGGTTGAAGTTGGAAACAATCATGATTGTAGATTGTTATTGAAATAGAAAGCAATTCAAATTCAGTTGAATTACTTGATAGTATAGACGTTTGGAATGCACTAAAATGTTTGTATGAGTAGGCTACATGCATTATACAGCAAGGGAAAAAAATTAATTGGACATAACATGAATTCATACTACTGGATAGCATTTAATTGCACTAAATTGTTGGTATGAGTAGCTTTAAATAACATTTTTAAAGTAAAACGGGGCAAGACTCTCTCTTTGTGTGGTGTGAATAGTTTTATTTTTTTCGTTTTCTTTTTGGTTGAGGGAAGTGCGGGACTATTTGGTACGTACAAGTACAATATTACACGTTAGGCTTGTCGCTAAAATTCAACCCGCGCGTTGTTATATCCCGAAAAATCAGATATCGTACTCCCAAAATTGGCGCCTTCACAACCCGCGCCTTGCTATCCGGAAACTAGCAGCGAAAACTCCCTCCACTCTGAAATCCCGACCGCGAAATCCCCTTCTAACCCTGAGCGAAAGGGCCGCTAGTTCAAATCGGTGGGGGTACTTTTGTAACACACCCTACATTTTGGACAAGCGCGTCCCTAAGTCATAGTTCACCCCTCCCATCGCCTCCTTTTAGCCATTGAGATCCCGAGGCCACATAACCTCTCGCTCGGCCCGAAACCCCACCTCCTCCTTCCGCCACCTCACGCTGCCCGGCCGGAGCCTCTTCCCGGCGACATCGTCCACGGCAGCAACTCGGCGTCCCTCGTCCACCTCCCCGGATGAGGATCCGTCATCCATCTCATCGTCCCGCCGGTTCAGCAGCCCCGTCCTCCACCTCCAAGGAGCTGCTCCGACGATCACTGTCGGGGGTTGGGTGCAACATATGCCAAGGGATGGCTTATCATGGTGGGGGCGAGTAAACGTCGCCGGTGCTGAAGCGGGATGGCCGAACATGCTGTGGCGGATCTTACCCAACAGGGCTCTGTGGAGATAACACCCCTCTTGCTGCTCTGCTGGGGTCTCCGCATGATCACTAGATGAACAAGGGCTACAAGAGGCTCCTTGAGCTGTTGAGGCGAGGAAGGAGAAGGGCACATCTAGCTCTCCTCTTCCCTCTATGTGTGTCTAAAACTATCGGGGTCCAACCCTTTGCATGGGTGCCCAGGGGTTTATATAGGCCTACCCGAGTACAATAGTAATCGGTGGGCGGGTCCCGGCAAATCCGTCTCTCGAGCCGTCGTCTTCTCCGCCATTGCTGGGGCCGCCAGTGGCGGGCCCGCGGCAGACCTGGTGCGAACCGGCGAGGCATTGTCCGCTTGTGGTAGTCTTGCCGACTCTGATTCTGTAGTCGTGCTTCTAATGGCGCTGTCTTGGTCATGGGGTCATAGCTTGATGCCGCCGCCTAACGGCGATCCTTTGTTGCCATTCCTCGTCTTGTCTGGTTAATGGCGTGCGGGGGCCGTGGGAGGAGCTAGCTGACTACTGGGGGCCGACTCCCCACGGGTCCGTCTTGTGGCGTTCTCGTCGTCTTCTGTACCCCCGCTGACAGGCGGGACCCGCCGTCTCTGGGTCGTACAGACAGGCCGTCGTGGGCACAGGGCGCCCACGAGGGTGATGTCGAGGCTGGCATGGCGATGCAGCGCGGATGGAGATCTCCATTGATGCAGCGCCTTTGTGGCCATCACCTGCCCATAACAGGCGAGGAATGGGCGCAGCGGTGGCGTCCCATCCCATCCATCATTGCGAAGGCAGGAGGTGGTGGTCGCGGGCCGACTCCCCATAGCAGCTTCTCTAGAAGCCGCCGATTAGGAGTCGGCTTGTCTCGAAGTCGTCCACAGGACTCGACCATGAGGCGATCGCCCGGCCTTGCCGCCGACTCTCAAGCGGCTCTTCATCTTGGGGTCTTGAGGCGCAGCCTGCCCGATGTCTTGAAAGGTTCGAGGGGCTCGGGTTAGCCTACCGTGGCCCATTACTCGATAGTAGTCCCGAAGCTGGTGGCGCCGAGGTGACATGTCGAGAGCCTCAGCAGTTTCATCCTCTGGTGGTGGAATCTGGGCCTTGCTGCCGTCTTCCTCTAGGCCATTGGTGGAGCGAACTTCATGAAGGTCGTCTTGCCCTTAAAGAGTTTGAAAGTCATAAGCGGGATCCGGGCAGCGTGCACGATAAGCTTCGAGGCAGCTGCACTGTTGCGGACCCGTCGGCGTGGCGCCCAGCGGCGAGTCGATCTGCCCTGCAGCTTGCCAGGACGAGCCGTCGGCGGGACCCGCCACTACCGCGCCTCGGCACGCGAACGGATCCGTTGCGGCCGTGCGGATGGTTGGGGTTCCCATGTAAGTAACAGCGTCGCGATAACCGTGTAGTAAATCGTGGAAGCGGCGGGGTCTGGCGCGATTGATCCCGCCCGCCCGCCGGCTTCTCAGCCCACGAGCCTATAAATAGGCGGGAGGAGGGGGCGGCGAAGCACGCACGCCCATCTTCCCTACTCCCTTTGCTTCCTCTTGCTTCTTCTTCCTCTCGCTACCGCCGCGCCGAACCATGCCACGCCCGCAGCGATGAGCTCTTCCTCGCCGCCGCTTTATCTGCCGTGCGATCCGGCGTGTGGGGCAACTCGAGGTGGGCAGCGACCACATCGAGTTCGCCATAAAGGCGCGTCGTCTCCTCGGCAAGAACCTAGTGCGGGCCGCGCTGTGCCGACGAGGGAAGTATCGCCGGCGCAGGAGGAGGGAGAGCAGGTCGTATTCCGCTCGCACCTCATGCGCGGCCTAGGACTGCCGGCGAGTGGTTTCTTCCGCTCCTTCTTGGAGTTCCATGGGCTCCAGCCGCACCACCTTACTCCGAACACGGTGGTGCTGCTGGCTGCCTTACCACCTTGTCGCGAAGGCTTCCTCGGTGTTCTCCCACCATCGAGCTATGGGGAGTTCTTCGATCAAGCTCGCCACGCGTCGCCCGGCGTGCCATACTGTGCGGTGCCTTCATCGCGATCTGCGGAGATCGGTGGCCGACAACCCATTTCCCACCATCTCGCTGATTAAGTCCGGTGAAGGCGTGGCAGCGGTCTTATTTTTATGTGAAACGTCGCCCCGGTATTTGGGTCAATCTGTCGCCTTCTGGCGGCGCCTTGGTGGGAGGCTCCCAGCTGGTCCCACAGTCAGGAAGCCCGACTCCGCTGGTGCCGCCGCCGTCGCGCGACTCCAGTCTTGATCACGGTCGGAGGGTTTGACAGGGCCCGACCTGCTGGCTGCCGTGGCCGTAGCAGGAGTCCTTCGCTCAAGGCCGACCTCATCGATCTGCGGATGGCGGCCATCGAGGACCAAGTCCGATGTGCTCAAGGACATGCCCCGCAGGAGGTGGCGGACAGTGAACTATATCGTGGCTTGCAATCTCACGGCGGATTGGCGGTTCGACGAAGGAGCCGTACTCACGCGCGTAACCCCGCCTATTGTAAGTCGTCTCTCTTCTTCTTTTTTTCTTTTCAGCGAATCCGACTTGATCTTTTGGTTTTTGAGTGAGAACCCCTCATCCATCCTTGCCGGCACCACAGGACGGCCCGTTAACTTCGTCGACCAAGCGGAGAAGCGGCGTCGATGACCCGACTTGGGGGCGGCGATGGAGGCCCGACGCCGAAGGAGGAGGAGGAGGCGGCGACTTCGACCCTCGGCCACCTTTGCCGGCGGCACGATGGCGGCGCCGGGGAAGTTGCCCAGCGCCACGGTCGAAAGGTCGGCCAGCCTTGAGTTCCTCTGCCGGCTTGGATGGTCAAGCGGTGTGGCGTCGGGCGGGCGAGCTTGCTGCGGCGGTCGAAGAAGTTCAAGGCGGCCGCCACGACCAAGCGGGAGGCGGTCGCAAAGACCAACCTCTTCCGCAAGGAAGTGAAAAAGCCGCCACTCATCTCTGCGAAAGTGCTTCCGCCTTTTGTCTTGTTTTCTTCTGGTGAATCTTGTCCAAATATTTTACATGCCTTCCTGCTTGGGGCTCCCTTACTTTAGAGAGTCGCGCCGCCTCGATCATGTGGTCGTGAGGCGTCTGCCACTACTCGGTGGATTGACCCCCGCCGACCTCCGGGAAGCGGAGAGTAAACAGCAGGAGGAAGCGCGAGGAAAAGCCACCCGCTTTGGAGAAAGGCGGAGGCCGAAGGTGGCGGCCTCCGCTCGAAGAAGCTGGATGAGGCGAAGCCGCCCGTCGCGGCCAGCGGCGGCTGAGGAGGCCGCACACATGTCGGTGTTGCTCGTCATCCCTCAGCTCAGCCCGCTGCCCCGGAGTTCACGGAGGCAGGCCCGGGAAGTCGTGGCGAGAACCCCATCATGTAGAGGAAGGCGGCGAGACCTCCATGCCGGACACGGCCGTGCCACCACCGCCTCCTCCGCCCGCCGTGCAGGGGCGCGCAAGGTAAACAGTTGGCGGACCCGCCGGTGCTGCCGGCGAAAAGGCGAGCCGTGGCGGCTGCTCCTTCAAATCGCCTCGCCAATCGCGCCGCCGCCTTGAGAAAGCGATTTGGTATCCGTCCGCAGAGACCGGTGCCGCCAGCTCGGCCATCGAGCCGCCCGGGTGGCGCCGCGCCCGTTAGGTGGGTGCGAGGCGGCACTGAGCCCGCTGAACCGGTAACCACGGGCGTTCAGCGAAGCTGTGGCGGCGATGCCATCGAACGCACCAAAGCGCATCTGGCGTCACGAGCAGCCGTCCGGGTATGCTTTCTTCTTTTGACTTTGTTTTCTTGTTCTTCTCTGTGGAGGCGGCTTGGCCTCACCATTGAGTGTAGTCCCGAGTTTGGGCGGCTGCTGGCAGGCAGCTCGGAACTCCATCTGTGAGTTCAAATATTTACCTTTGTCTAAAATACTTATCACGGAGTATCACAACCTCCGCGTCACTGCCTTCAACCGCAATGTTGAGGGCTGGGCAAGCGGACTGCCGACTGTCGGAGGCAGTGAGTCCTCCTTCTTCTTCCCGGTATTTGGCGCTTTCGCAGGAGCTAGTCCCGAGATTCGGGCGGCTGCTGAGCAGTTGGGCGGATCTTCAGTGACCTTCTTTGTTGGCGACTTAATGTACCTTTTCTTTTTATTCTTCAGGGGCCAAGGCCCGTCTTGAGCAACAGCTGGCGAAGCCAGCACCGCCTTGCGTGCCAAGGAGGAGGAGTCTGACAAGCTCGCCCTGAAGCCTGACTTGCTGGCTCTTAGCATTTGGCGGGGCAAAGGAGCTGCTTAAGAAAGCGCAGGGGCGGCGGAAGAAAGGGTGCTCTCTGGCAGTCTGGCGAGTGCTCCTCTGGACCGACAAGGAGGCCTTTGCAGACCTCCGGCTTCCATGAGATCGAGACATCATCGATGATGAGTTTTTTACTTTCTTTCTTTGAGCCGCTGACTATAGGTCGGGCCCGACTCTGATTTTTGACTTGCTTCTTTTTCGTCTTGGCAGACTTCTTCCTAGCCACGCGGTGACCCTCAAGCTATCGAGGCTGATCTCGGCGCGGAGGCAAATGGTGCGGAGATTGCCGCGCCCCCGGACCCTTGATGGCAGCCGAGCGCCGAGGCTCGTTCTGGCGGCCCATCGGATGTTGCGGGCTTCAGCGTGTCGGCACCCAGGCGATTGCTGCCATGTGGCGGACATGCGATTCTGCGCCTCCGGTCGGTTGCCGGCCGGTTGGAAATCATGGCTCGCCGTCTTGAAACTGAAGGTTCCTCGGCCGGGCTGGAAGCGCGTCCAGCCTTTGAATTCGTCAAGCGTGGTATCGAGGGCTGGACACTGGACCGTCGGCAGCGTTCGGTCGAAGGCGGCGGAGCTGATAGCTGCGGAAGGCGCCCTCGTCGGCGTCGGCGGCGATCGACTACAGAACACAGCGTCTTCGTCCTGGCGGGCTGAAAGGCGGCGAGGCTACCGCCGGAGTAGTTGAGATGAACCCGGATTATAGCGAGACTTCAGCGAGGTGATCGCTCAGCGTCGAGAGGAAAGCGGCGAAGGCGGAGAGTGAGGCAGGCGCCAGAAAAGGCGGCTGGCGACCAGCCTCGGCTTCGACCGCGCCTCCGGCAATGAGCGCCCGCCGAGCCAGTGCCGCGCGGAGACAATCAAGCCGAGGCCCTTGACCCGGCCGCCCGGCGCCTGACCTGTAGTCTCTTCCGACCCTCCGAACCGTCTGCGCTTCCTGGGCTGCCGTCTTGCCTTTATTTTATCTGCTTTAATAGTCTTTGAAGAACTTGTTAATTCACACAATTCCACCCATGGGTGTATTTTGAACTTCTGCTTGAAGATTCGGCCAGGGCCTATGTTATGTAAATATTTATCCGAATTCTATCTTTCCTTGCTCATTGCTCCTTTGGCTTTTCCTTTGCCGCCTTCCTTAGTCACCGCCTTGCCGGTCAGGACAACTGATGCTGCGGACTTGCCGCTGGATCAAATGCTTGGCTACTTTTGGGAAGGCAAATCTTAACCATTTTTATAGTCTTTTTAACAAGTTGGATCGGCGGCAAGCCGACTACTCAAGAGTCGACTTTGCGAAGAGAGTGGAAGCCGGCTTACGCTATGTTTATGCTTTGAGTCCTTAGCCATTTTCATGTAGGCGCCCATTCTTCCTTACTCCTGCCCAGCAAGCGATTGCGAGCTCTGCGGCTCTGAAACCGACGGAGCGGTTTAGGCACCACACTACTTGTCCATTGCGGGAAACATTCCATAGCTTGGTAGCGAGTCCCGGGCGACTAGTGAACCCGGTGCCAATGACATAACAAAAGTAGCATACTCGAAGGCATAATTCTTATCATATAGATAACAAAAAGGCGGTCCAGGCTCGTCTCGGGTGGCCCAAATCTTAGTACTTTAATACAAAGGGTAGCGTGGTACATCTTGCATCAAGCTGTAAAATCTTGGAGAAGATTTGCATTCCATAACCGTTCCGTCTCTTTGCGGGTCGTCCCTCTTGCGTGCTTTCGGGGCTTCGGCGTCGATCGGTAGTAGTAAGTCGTTACTTGACACTTTGCTAATAATGAAGGGGCCTTCCCAAAGGCGTCGACAGCTTGTCTTGGCGGCTATTATTTGGATCGGTCGAACACAAAGTCGCCCTCTTGGTAAGATCTCGGCTGACCTTCTGTTGTAGTGTCAGTGCCAGCTCTCTTTGTTAGATCTTTGGACCGGTGAGTGCCAACAGCGGCCCTCTTCAACCGGATCGACACCGTCTTGGCGATGCTTATACGCTTCCTCCTTGGTGTACATGGTGACTCGTGAAGTCGAACTCTATGTCCGTTGGGATGGCGGCTTCAACCACCGTGAAGCGAGGAAGAAAGGGTGAAGCCGGTTGACTTATTTGGAGTCGTCGCGAGACTCGGAGGGCGGCAGCAATTCATCAAAGCCAACAGCCGGCGAGCGCTCCGATGGATTCGACCCGATCGAGGCTTGATGCGAGCGAGGATGAGGCGTTTGCTCGCTCCACTGGCCATTTATTTGCGGATGGGCGGACGGATGCTAAGTCGATCGGATGCCTGTGTCGGCATGAAAGCAGGCCAAAGGCGCCTTTGGCAAAATTTGTGCCATTATCGGTAATGATCTTTGTGTGGTATGCCGTGTCAGTCGTGATGTCGGAGATGAAAGTCACTGCAGTCGGACCATTCAACTTCTTGATGGGCTTTACTTCTATCCACTTGGTGAACTTGTCCACCGCGACAAGTAAGTGAGCTAGGCCGCCTCATGCTGTTTTCAATGGTCCCACCATGTCGAGGCCCCAATGTAACACCCCGGAAGTAACTTTCCATATTTGTAACTCCAACTCTTGCCATTTTCGGCATTGTGATATGATATTCCCTCCGTGGTTGGGTTTTTCCTCTTTTTGCATTTTGTCCATGTCATGCATTTTATATCATGTCATCATGTGCATCGCATTTGCATACGTGTTAGTCTCATGATTCGAGCATTTTCCCGTTGTCCGTTTTGCAATCCGGCACTCCTATCTCCCCGTGCGGCCCTTTTACGTTTTTCGTGTGCGGGTACTAAACCTTCTCGGAATGGACCGAGGTTTGTCAAGTGGCCTTGGTATACCACGGTAGACCACGGTCAAGTTTGGTCATTTGGAGCTCGTTTGGTACTCAGCAGTTAACGCACTCTCGCAAAGGCCTCTTTTAAGTTGCAGCCCAACACCCTTCAAAATAGTCCAATAACCCATCTAAGTCACTTCCATGCTCTCCGTCGTTCGATCACGATCGTGTGGTAAAAACTACACCTCATTTGGACTCTCTAGCTCCCTCTATGCCTATTTAAGCAAACCCCTTTCCAAATCTGGGTCTAACCTAGCCTTCCCCTACCTCGCATGGGACGAAGCGTCGCGCCCTGCCGGACAAATCCGCCGTCGCGCCCGCCCATGTCGCCGAGCGCCCGTGTACGCCGCCCGCCACACCGCGCCAGCCGCCCTTGACCCCGGCAGCCCGCCCGAGCCGCGCCCGGCCGCCGCCTCTCCGCGCCTCCCGCGCCCCTCCGCCCGCGCCATGTCGCCTCCCGCCGCCGCTTGCGGGCGCGTCACCTCGCCGGCCGCCCGGATCTCTGCTCGGCCACCGCCCGCCTCCCGCCGCCCGCGCCGCCACGGCCACCAGCCGCCGCCGCCACCTCGCCCGACCTCGCCACCTCCTCCGGCCGGCCGCCGCGCCGCCTCCTCCGGCGGACCCGCCCCGCCTCCTCCTCCCCTCCATGGATCCGCCCGCCGCCCGCCGCCGGAGTAGCCCGCTCTTCGAGCGGATCGGCCTCGATCGGATCCGGCCTCGGGTCGCGTGCGTTGGGTTGACTTCTTCCCCCCTCTTTTCCTCTAAGTTTTTCACCCTGTGATATTTTGTGGCATTTTCAACTTAGCATAACTGTGCATCTGTAGCTCCATTTTGCGCGTGTAATATGTCAAAATGTTCGTCTCGGAGAGTAGATCATTTCATCTCATTGAATCATTTTCATTGTGCAAATTATTTTTGCTATGATTGATGTGTGCACCCTATGAATTGGAGTCCTAGATGTGTTTTGTAATATGCCATGCCATCTTTCCAGGGGTGTATGCCATGTATTTTTGTGATCTATGTGGTGACTAGCACAAGCATGCAAAGTAGGTGTCTGATGTTGCTGTTTTCAGCCCTGTTTAGTGATATTTTGATGCCATGTTAACTTGATGCTACAGAGAGATCTATGCATATTTTGAGATACTTCAGTAAGGATGTTTTGTTCTACATGTCTTGCTCTATCCATCCATGCCTTTGTTTGCAATTATGGAGTGCCATAGCTTGAGTCAATCGAGCTCTACTTTTGCTATCAAATGTTTCTGGCAGATTGTTTACATGTTATTCAATTTTGCCAAGGTTGTTGTGGTTGATCCATTTATGCTATGATGTTGTTCTTGCCATGTATGTCTTCTATGCCATGTCTTCTTGATGTATGTATGCTTAGTTTATCATATAAGGCTCTGTAGTGAGTGCATTGAGCTTGTAAACATGCCTACTTGTTATCAGTTTTGACATGCCATGTTGCTGAATCTGATATGAAACTTTCGATATTGACATGGGTGTTACTATATTTTCTGATCCTTTTTGGCTTATGGTCAGTAAGGGACTTTTGTTCTATGCTTTGAGTAGATTCATGCCATGCCTTGTTTTGCTATTATAAGTTCCTGTAGCATGTAGTTTTGTTGCTCTGAACATTGCAACTGATGCTGTTTTTGCCATGTCGCCTGATATTTTGTGCACTTTTGCCATGCTTGTTTGAACCTGTTATGATGTGATTTAGCCGTAGCTCAGTGTTCATCTTTTGTCAAGCATCTTGTGTAGATCACTGCCATATACTTTGTTGGTACATTTGGGTGCAGTAGCTTAATTTCTTGTTGCTTGCTAAGTGGCATCATCTTTGTTAATGGCAGATTTGTGCCATTCTTGTTTTGCTTGTCATTTGCAAACCGTGCATCCGATTCGGTGATCTTTATATCGATTTCAACGAAATCATCTCATCTTTCAGTGGCATACTTGGTTTGCCAAGTTGATGCCTGGTTCATCATTTTCCTTCCGGGCGCATATCGCATTGCATATCACATCGCATATCATGTCATGTTTTGCATCATGTTGCTTGTGCATTGCACCGTGATTTATTGTGGTTCCTTTGTTTGTGTTGTTGCTTTGGGTAGAGCTGGGAGGCGAGTGCGTGAGCGAGGAACCTGTTGAGAAGCTTACGAGGATCAAGCTTTCGACAACTCTGAGAACATTGCGAGCAAGATGACCATACCCTCGAAATCACTTCTATCTTTGCTATGCTAGTTGCTCGCTCTTTTGCTATGCCTATGCTGCGATGCCTACCACTTGCTATATCATGCCACCCATATTGCCATGTCAGCCCTAACCATCCTTTTCCTAGCAAACCGTTGATTGGCTATGTTACGCTTTGCTCAGCCCTCTTATAGCGTTGCTAGTTGCGGTGAAGTTGAAGTTTGTTCCTTGTTGGAACATGGAGATGTTGTTCCTTGTTGGAACATGTTTACTTGTTGGGGATATCACAATATATATCTGCTATAATTAATACATCTATATACTTGGTAAAGGGTGGAAGGCTCGGCCTTATGCAGTGTTTTGTTCCCTCTTGCCACCTAGTTTCCGTCATACGGTGTTATGTTCCTTGATTTTGCGTTCCTTACGGTTGGGTGATTTATGGGACCCCCTTGACAGTTCGCTTTGAATAAGACTCGTCGGCAAGGCCCAACTTTGGTTTTACCATTTGCCACCTAAGCCTTTTTCCCGGGTTTCGCGAGCCGGGTCATCTTATTTAAACCCCGGGCGGTGCTCCTTGACGTTGGTCCAAACTAAAGCACCGTGCGGGACCATTCCTTGGCAACTTGGATTCGTCGGTTCTGTCGCTTCACTTATCCGGTGTGCCACGAGAGCGAGATATGTGCAGCTCCTATCGGGATTTGTCGGCACATTAGGCGGCTTTGCTGGTCTTGTTTATTCTGTCGAAATGTCTTGTAGTCCGGGATTCGAGATTGATCGGGTCTTCGGTAGAAGGAATATCCTTCGTTGACCGTGAGAGCTTATAATGGGCTAAGTTGGGACACCCTGCGAGGGTATTATCTTTGAAAGCCGTGCGTGGTTATGAGGCAGATGGGAATTTGTTAATGTCGGTTGTAGAAAACCGAAGTTGACCTCAAATAAAATACACATCAACGCGTGTGTAACGTGATGGTCTCTTCTTGGCGAGTCCGGGAAGTGAACACGGTGTTGGAGTTATGTCGGCGTAAGTAGTTCAGGATCACTTCTTGATCGCTACTAGCTTCACGACCGTGCTTTGCTCCTCTTCTCGCTCTCTTTTGCGAATGTAGCCACCATATATGCTAGTCGCTTGCTGCAGCTCCACTTTACAACTATGTCCTTCCTATAAGCTTAAATAGTCTTGATCTCGGGGTGTGAGATTGCTGAGTCCCGTGACTCACAGATTCTACCAAAACAGTTGCGAGTGCCGGCGATGCGGTGCACGGTGGCATAGCAGAGCTCAAGTGGGAGTTCGACGAGAGCGTGGTCGTTACTATGTGTCTTTTCACGATGATCGTAGTGGTGCCCAGTTGGGGACGATCGAGGATCATGTAGCATTTGGGGTATCTTCTTTTATTTTGGTTCCGTAGTCGGACCTTGAGTGTACTCTGAATGATGGATGTTTATTTATGTCTTGTGTGAAGTGGCATTGTAAGCCAACTATGTATCTCTTTCCCTATTTATTACATGGGTTGTGTGAAGATTACCTCACTTGCGACATTGCTTTCAATGCGGTTATGCCTCTAAGTCGTGCCTCGACACGTGGGAGATATAGCCGCATCGAGGCGTTACAAGTTGGTATCGAGCCTTCCCGACTTAAGAGCCCCTACTTGATTGTTTCTTTGGCGTTGTTGAGTCTAGAATGGAAAATGTTTTGAGTCTTAGGATTATATATATCGAGATAGGATTCTTTTACTCCCAGTCCTTAAATAAGCTCTGTGAGGTCTCTGACGTAGAAGTTTTGACTCTTCTCTCCTCAAATTTCACTAAAAAATTTTTAGGATCACGTGGGTATCTTGGGATCGTTCGATGGTTTTGTGGCGAGAACATTGTTCTTGGTGCCTCGACATTTAGGGGTTGTGGCGGTGTCCGGGAGTTGAGCTCCGAGGTGTTGTCGTCACAATTTTATCGTTGCGATTCTGGAATACACGAGTTTTGCCGACATCGAAATCTCTTTTGTGCAGTTGTTGGTGAGATAACCCGATAACCCGATCTTGGGGCGAGCTCGGGAGTATTGCCATGACTTGTATAACGGATGTTTTTGAAGGTCGAGTACCACGATTTCGAGGATTTCTTGGTTATGTGTTGTGGATGGATCTGTTGGATCTAGGTATTGTTAGTTTGGGTGATATATTTTGTGTCCCTGTATCCCCAACACCAGATTGCATAACCAGAAAGTTTGGGAGTTTATAGGTGGGAATTCTAGTAGCTTACGGGATATTCTTTCCGACGGATGTATGATTTGAGATTGGGGTTCAACGTCTAGTGGTCCGCCCATTCACGGTCGATTCTGATGGTCGAGGCGTCTTAAAGAATCCTTGGCTATGCTGATTGGGGCGTCTTGTTTGTCATTCGTGACGTCCGCTATCGTTGTGTCGTGTGGGCCCCACCACGAACACTTTGGTAAAATCTCTATCATGTGTTTGTTCGGCTCATTCTAAAGCCAATCTTTTGTTTTCGAGTTGTGATATTCGATTTGTTTCTAAGGCAGATGTTGTTTCCATATCTTTATCTAAGTGGCTTCTCACCTTAATGGGCGTGTGATGATTAACTTTGGAATTCATTCGTTCATTCTTGTTGAATGTTTATTGTGAAGACTATATGTTGCAATTTCTATCCGTTGATTCTACTTGACTATTTGTCTATCAAGGACTAACGGATGTCACCCTCTTGAGGATGGCTCCGCCAGCGTCGAATCCGGATCGCAATGATGGGGATCGATCAGACCCTCCACCTCCACCTCCGCCTCGGAGGCTGGCAAGCTATCATGGCAGCCACCAATGCCAATGCTCGAGATGATTTTGCAGCTCTTGCAGAAGCGTACTCAAGGGAAAGGCAATCAAGGAAATCAAGGTCAAGGCAACAATCAGCCGCACTTTGCTACTCTCGGTCGGTTCCTCGCTAATCAGCGAAGTCTTTCGGTTTACGTGTTGAGGCCTGAGCGGCGACGATTGGCTTGTGGACATCTGCAAGCATTTTGAATGTAGCAATGTCGGACACGAGGACTTTGTCAAGTTTGCATCGTTTCAACTCAAGGATCAAGCTGTTGAGTGGTACCGACAATACAAAGATTCGGAGGAGGTCGTGTCATTACAGGATGAGTTCGCCGAGATTTGAGCTCACCACATTCGAAAAGTGTTGTTGAGAGCAAGCGTGAGGAGTTCCGCAATCTCAAGCAAGGCAACATGTCGTCTATCAATACAATATCCAGTTCGAAGCTTCGCTCGCTTTGCTAAGCAAGGCGTGCACGATGAAAAGAGTATGATCTATCAATTCGGAGGTGGTGCGAGAGAAGATCTGCAATTAGCTCTTGTGCTTTTGAGCGAGAAAAGTATGATGAATTCTACAACATGGCTTTGAAGCAAGCTGCCCAGCTCAAATGTGAGGCTTCTAAGAAGAGAATCGGAGATGCAGTTCAGTCTTCTTCTTCCTCTCAAGTGGCAGCTAAGCGGCGAAGTTCTACCTTCCTCCTCCTCCGTTCCGTCGGCCTTATCGTGAGAAGAACTCAGGTG
Source organism: Aegilops longissima (assembly GCA_021605205.1). Taxonomy (NCBI): domain Eukaryota; kingdom Viridiplantae; phylum Streptophyta; class Magnoliopsida; order Poales; family Poaceae; genus Aegilops; species Aegilops longissima. Next base: position 33,211 of record JAHIAM010000571.1, read on the forward strand.
GCGTGGATCTTCCCACCCACCCAACCCAGCTATCAGAACAAGTCTAATTCTCAAGCTCCAAGGTCAAGTGCTCCTTACCACCGTCCGCTCTCGAGGTGACTTGCAACAAATGTCGTGAGAAAGGTCACTATCGAACAAGTGCTTCAACAGGCGCCTTCCGCCTCCTCCTCTGTGAAATCTTCCGGCAATGCGGTGGTCAAGCATAATCCAAAGCATGCCAAGGTCAATATGATGAATGCAGCTCAAGCGGAGAATCTTCGATGTGATAATGGGTAATCTCTCGATTAATGATATTCTGCAAAAGTCTTATTTGATCTTGGTGCATCGCATTGTTTCATGTCAAGACCGTTTTTGCCAAGCATGAATTCACTTCTTCTCATTTGGGTAAACCCATGGATGTCATTTCTCCGGGTAAGCGGTTGAGCTCCATTTGGTGGTTCGGATGTTTCTATCAAGATGGGCGATTATAGATTTCTATCTAAACCAATTGTTCTCGGTGACTCGGATATTGATCTTATTCTCGGAATGGGTGGCTTTCTCGGCACAAAGCTCAGCTTGATTGTGCTGCGGGAAATTCAATTGACTCACTCTTCTAATGATGTGATCATCTATGCGCTCGTGATGAAACCATTGGTTGTTTTCTCTCAATGAGAAGGAGAATTGGATGCTATCTCTCGATTCGATCGTTTGTGAGTACCAAGATGTCTTTCGGAAGAGCTTCGGGTATGCCTCCTCATCGGCCGATTGAGTTCGTTATCGATCTTGAGCACATGCTTGAACCCGTTTGCAGCGTCCATACAAGCTTGGACTGATGAGCTGAAGGAATTGAAGAAGCATTTCGATGAACAAGAGCGTCTGGGTTTGATCGGACCGAGTTCATCTCCTTGGGGTTGTGGTGTTCTTTTGTCCGGAAGAAGGATGGCGCGGACCGACTTTGCGTCGATTACCGTCCATTGAATAAGAAGACAATCAAGAACAAGTATCCACTTCCCAACATCAATGAGCTTTTCGAGCAACTCAAAGGTGCTAAAGTGTTCTCAAGCTTGACCTTGTATGGGTTATCATCAGATTAGCATTCGTGAACAAGATATTCCCAAGACAACATTGAGAACAAGCTTTGGTTCTTATGAATATCTTGTCATGTCTTTCGGCCTTGTCAATGCTCCTCCAACATTCTCTCGGATGATGAACTTCATATTCAACCCCTACACCAATGAATTCGTCTTGGTCTATCTTGATGATATTTTGGTCTTCTCCAAGAATAAGAAGGATCATGCCAAACATTTGCGATTGGTGCTAGACAAGCTCGAGAGTATCAATTCTATGCTAAGTTCTCCAAATGTGAATTTTGGCTTGATGAAGTGCTTTATCTTGGTCATATCATCTCCGCCAAGGGCATCGCTATTAATCCAGAAGGTGTCCGCAATTGTGAATTGGGAACCTCCTCGGAATGTCAAGCAGCTCCATGATTTTCTTGGTCTTGCAAGCTATTGCGAAGATTCGTTGAGAACTTCTCCAAGATTGCAAAGCCTCTTTCCAACCTCCTCGAAGCATGTGAAGTATATACGGTCTCCGAGTGTGGCGTTGCTTTCAATACCCTCAAAGAGAAACTCGTCACAGCTCTGTCTTGACTCCTCTGATGAATCCAAGCCATTTGAAGTTTTACGTGATGCTTCTCTTCAAGGTCTCGGTCTTGTGTTAATGCAAGAGAAGAGTTGTGGCTTATACCTCTCGCTTGATTGAAGCCCAGCGAAAAGAACTACCCCTCACGATCTTGAGTTGGCGGCGATTGTCCATGCATTGATAACATGGAGACATCTCTTGTTGGGAAGGAAAGTGGACATTTTCACCGATCACAAGAGTCTCAAGTACATCTTCACTCAGCCCAACCTCAACCTCGAGGCGGAGACTCGATGGGTGAAATGATTCAAGAGTACAACCCAAGTATTGAATATACTCGGGCAAGGCCAATGTCATTGCGAGATGCTTTGAGCAGGAAGGCTTCTTTGCAGATCTAATCCTCAAGCCCTTCGGCGGATCTCTGTGAAGCTTTCCATAGCTGAATCTTCAAGTTGTTCCTCAAGGCTTTCTTGCCAACCTCATAGTCTCTCCTACTTTGGAAGATCAGATTCGTGAGGCTCAACTTGGATACCATGGTGAAAAAGGTGAAGCGTGGTATCGACAAGGGCATTTCAAGTACAAGTGCTTCCACATTGATGACAAAGATACTCTTTTCTTTGAGGACGGATTGTGGTTCCTAAGGGTGATCGAGAAAAGTCATTATGAGCGAGGCTCACAATTCGCTTCTATCCATTCATCACGGAAATGCGAAGATGTACCATGACCTCAAGCAGTCATATTGGTGGACTCGAATGAAGCGCGAAATTGCTCAATTCGTGAATGAGTGTGATGTCTGCGAGAAGAGTGAAAGCGAGAACACCAACGACCAGCTGGTCTCCTCCAACCTCTTGCTATTCGAGAATGGAAGTTTGATCATATTGAAATGGACTTCTGACTGGTTTCCAAAGTCAAGCGTGGAAATGATGCTATCTTCGTTGTCATTGACAAGCTTACTAAAGTGGCTCATTTTCTTCCTATCAAAGAATCTATCACAGCAGCTCGGTTGGCGAGCTATACACCTCGAGATTGTCTCCTTGCGGCATTCCACAAGTGATCTCTTGAGACCGTGGCAGCATCTTTACCTCAAGTTTTGGGATTCTTTTGAGAAGGCCATGAGGCACCAACATTCGTTTCAGCACAGCTTTCCATCCTCAAACAAGTGGCCAAGTTGGCGAGTTAATCAAATCCTTGAAGATATGCTCGGGGCTTGTGTCATTTCTTCGGTATGAAGTGGGAAGATTGTCTTCCATATGCGAGTTCTCCTACAACAACAGCTTCCAGCGAGTTTGGGCAAGGCCCATTGAAATTCTCTATGGCGAGAAAGTGTCGTACTCCTCTCAATTAGTGCGAGGCGGTGAGCGCCAACTTCTTGGCAATGACTTGATCACGAAGCGGAAGAAATGTGCAAAGTCATTCGTGAGAATCTCAAAGCAGCATAATCGCGCGGAAAACTATTATGATGATAAGCACCGTGATGTGGCTTTTGAAATCGGAGACCATGTCTACCTCGCGTCTCTCAATGAAAGGCACTCGTCAACCCGGTATCAAAGGAAGCTTGCCCCTAGATCGTGGGTCCTTTCAAGATCATTGGCAAAAAGCGATCTAGCCTATCAACGAGCTTCCATCAACCGCAAATGTGCACGATGTGTTTCACGTGTCACAACCGCAAGTGCTTCAAGACTCTGAGCGCACTATCAACCGAAGAAATTGACCTTCAAGAAGATCTCTCTTATCATGAGCACCCGTTGCTATTCTTGAAGAAACCGGCGCAAGACTGCAACAAGTCAATCAAATTCCTGAAAGTGAAGTGGTCACACCATTCCGACCGAGAAGCCACACAGGGCGCGAGGATCACCTCCGTTCGAATATCCGGAGTTCTTTCGGTCCTAGATCTGGGGCGAGATCCTCTTGTAGTGGTGGAGTGTTGTAACACCCGGAGTAACTTTCCATATTTGTAACTCCAACTCTTGCCATTTTCGGCATTGTGATATGATATTCCCTCCGTGGTTGGGTTTTCTTCTTTTGCATTTTGTCCATGTCATGCATTTTATATCATGTCATCATGTGCATCGCATTTGCATACGTGTTAGTCTCATGATTCGAGCATTTTCCCGTTGTCCGTTTTGCGGCACTCCTATCTCCCCGGCCCTTTTACGTTTTCCGTGTGTGGGTACTAAACCTTCTCGGAATGGACGAGGTTTGTCAAGTGGCCTTGGTATACCACCGTAGACCACCGGTCAAGTTTGGTCATTTGGAGCTCGTTTGGTACTCAGCAGTTAACCGCACTCTCGCAAAGGCCTCTTTTAAGTTGCAGCCCAACACCCTTCAAAATAGTCCAATAACCCATCTAAGTCACTTCCATGCTCTCCGTCGTTCGATCACGATCGTGTGGTAAAACTACACCTCATTTGGACTCTCTAGCTCCCTCTATGCCTATTTAAGCAAACCCTTTCCAAATCTCGGGTCTAACCCTAGCCTTCCCCTACCTCGCGCCAGACAGCGTCCGCGCGCCCTTCACGTCCGCCCGTCCGCGCCCGCCGCCCAGCCCAATCGCGCGGCGCCACGTGGCCGCCGCCCGCCACGCCGCCGCGGCCGCGCGACCCACGCCAGCCGCCCCGACGCGCCGGGCCGACCGCGCCTCTCCGCGCCTCCGCGCCCTCCGCCCTTGCGATGCGCCTCCCGCCCGCGCGGCAGGCGCGTCACCTCGCCCGGCCGCCGGATCTCCGCTCCGGCCACGCCCGCCTCCCGCCGCCAGCGCCGCCGCGGCCACCGGCCGTCGCCGCCGCCTCGCCCGACCTCGCCACCTCCTCCGGCGGCCGCAGGCCGCCTCCTCCGGCGGACCCGGCCCGCCTCCTCCTCCCGGCGGATCGGCGCTCCGCCCCGCCCGAGTAGCCCGCTCTTGGCGGATCGGCCTCGATCGGATCCGGCCTCGGGTCGCGTGCGTTGGGTTGACTTCTTCCCCCCTCTTTTCCTCTAAGTTTTTCACCCTGTGATATTTTGTGGCATTTTCAACTTAGCATAACTGTGCATCTGTAGCTCCATTTTGCGCGTGTAATATGTCAAAATGTTCGTCTCGAAGAGTAGATCATTTCATCTCATTGCATCATTTTCATTTGAGCTCATCTTGATGCCCGAAATGCTGTTGGAAGAAGGCTATGTGATGTTAGTTTCTGTTTCTTAACAGAACTTGCACTTTTATTATTTTTGCTATGATTGATGTGTGCACCCTATGAACTTGAGTCCTACATGTGTTTTTTAATATGCCATGCCATCTTTCCAGGGGTGTATGCCATGTATTTTGTGATCTATGTGGTGACTAGCACAAGCATGCAAAGTAGGTGTCTGATGTTGCTGTTTTCAGCCCTGTTTAGCTGATATTTTGATGCCATGTTAACTTGATGCTACGAGAGATCTATGCATATTTTGAGATACTTCAGTAAGGATGTTTTGTTCTACATGTCTTGCTCTATCCATCCATGCCTTTGTTTGCAATTATGGAGTGCCATAGCTTGAGTCAATCGAGCTCTACTTTTGCTATCAAATGTTTCTGGCAGATTGTTTACATGTTATTCAATTTTGCCAAGGTTGTTGTGGTTGATCCATGTATGCTATGATGTTGTTCTTGCCATGTATGTCTTCTATGCCATGTCTTCTTGATGTATGTATGCTTAGTTTATCATATAAGGCTCTGTAGTGAGTGCATTGAGCTTGTAAACATGCCTACTTGTTATCAGTTTTGACATGCCATGTTGCTGAATCATTATGAAACTTTCGATATTGACATGGGTGTTACTATATTTTCTGATCCTTTTGGCTTATGGTCAGTAAGGGACTTTTGTTCTATGCTTTGAGTAGATTCATGCCATGCCTTGTTTTGCTATTATAAGTTCCTGTAGCATGTAGTTTTGTTGCTCTGAACATTGCAACCTGATGCTGTTTTGCCATGTCAGACTGATATTTTGTGCACTTTTGCCATGCTTGTTTGAACCTGTTATGATGTGATTTAGCCGTAGCTCAGTGTTCATCTTTTGTCAAGCATCTTGTGTAGATCACTGCCATATACTTTGTTGGTACGTTTGGGTGCAGTAGCTTAATTTCTTGTTGCTTGCTAAGTGGCATCATCTTTGTTAATGGCAGATTTGTGCCATTCTTGTTTTGCTTGTCATTTGCAAACCGTGCATCCGATTCGGTGATCTTTATATCGATTTCAACGAAATCATCTCATCTTTCAGTGGCATACTTGGTTTGCCAAGTTGATGCCTGGTTCATCATTTTCCTTCGGGCATGCATCGCATTGCATATCACATCGCATATCATGTCATGTTTTGCATCATGTTGCTTGTGCATTGCACCGTGATTTATTGTGGTTCCTTTGTTTGTGTTGTTGCTTTGGGTAGAGCCGGAGGCAGTACGTGAGCGAGGAACCTGTTGAGCAGCTCACGAGGATCAAGCTTTCGACAACTCGAGAACATTGCGAGCAAGATGACCATACCCTCGAAATCACTTCTATCTTTGCTATGCTAGTTGCTCGCTCTTTTGCTATGCCTATGCTGCGATGCCTACCACTTGCTATATCATGCCACCCATATTGCCATGTCAGCCCTAACCATCCTTTTCCTAGCAAACCGTTGATTGGCTATGTTACCGCTTTGCTCAGCCCTCTTATAGCGTTGCTAGTTGCGGTGAAGTTGAAGTTTGTTCCTTGTTGGAACATGGAGATGTTGTTCCTTGTTGGAACATGTTTACTTGTTGGGGATATCACAATATATATCTGCTATAATTAATGCATCTATATATTTGGTAAAGGGTGGAAGGCTCGGCCTTATGCACAGTGTTTTGTTCCTCTTGCCACCTAGTTTCCGTCATACGGTGTTATGTTCCTTGATTTAGCGTTCCTTACGGTTGGGTGATTTATGGGACCCCTTGACAGTTCGCTTTGAATAAGACTCGTCAGCAAGGCCCAACTTTGGTTTTACCATTTGCCACCTAAGCCTTTTTCCCCGGGTTTCGCGAGCCGAGGTCATCTTATTTTAAACCCCGGGCGGTGCTCCTTGACGTTGGTCAAACTAAACACCGTCTTGGGACCATTCCTTAGCAACTTGGATTCGTCGGTTCATGCGGCCGCTTATCCGGTGTGCCACGAGAGCGAGATATGTGCAGCTCCTATCGGGATTTGTCGGCACATTCAGGTGGCTTTGCTGGTCTTGTTTTATTCTGTCGAAATGTCTTGTAGTCCGGGATTCGAGATTGATCGGGTCTTCGGTAGAAGAATATCCTTCGTTGACCGTGAGAGCTTATAATGGGCTAAGTTGGGACACCCTGCGAGGTATTATCTTTGAAAGCCGTGCCCGCGGTTATGAGGCAGATGGGAATTTGTTAATGTCGGTTGTAGAAAACCGAAGTTGACCTCAAATAAAATACACATCAACGCGTGTGTAACCGTGATGGTCTCTTCTCGTGGTCAGGGAAGTGAACCGATGTTGGAGTTATGTCGGCGTAAGTAGTTCAGGATCACTTCTTGATCGCTACTAGCTTCACGACCGTGCTTTGCTCCTCTTCTCGCTCTCTTTTGCGAATGTAGCCACCATATATGCTGATAAACTTGCTGCAGCTCCACTTTACAACTATGTCCTTCCTATAAGCTTAAATAGTCTTGATCTACGGGTGTGAGATTGCTGAGTCCCGTGACTCACAGATTCTACAAAACAGTTGCGAGGTGCCGCGATGCGGTGCAGGTGGCCAACCGAGCTCAAGTGGGAGTTCGATGAGAGCGTGGTGGTTACTATGTGTCTTTCACGATGATCGATAGTGGTGCCCAGTTGGGACGATTCGGGGATCTGTGTAGCATTTGGGGTATCTTCTTTTATTTTGGTTCCGTGGTCGGACCTTGAGTGTACTCTGAATGATGGATGTTTATTTATGTCTTGTGTGAAGTGGCATTGTAAGCCAACTATGTATCTCTTTCCCTATTTATTACATGGGTTGTGTGAAGATTACCTCACTTGCGACATTGCTTTCAATGCGGTTATGCCTCTAAGTCGTGCCTCGACACGTGGGAGATATAGCGCATCGAGGAATACACCCAAACCGCAAAGGGCCAGGCGATGGGGATAGTCTTGAGTCTTGGAAGTGATGCAACTTGGGCGGAACCACGGCACTCTTTGCATTTTGGACTAATTCATACGCCTCTTCTAGGGCAGTTGGCGGAAGAAACCGTGTCGAAAGGCTTTGGCGACGAGTGCTCTTGAGGCCGCATGGTGGCACTTTTCGCCTTGAGGATGTCTTTGAAATTGCTTGGCCTTGCTCTAGCTTCGGCCTTAGCTGGTAGACACCGATGGCTCTTTGACACTGCTCTCTGTTGACTATGGTGTAGGCTGCCGCTCGGCGTTGTACTTGCCGAGCCAAGATTTCATCGGTTAGAGCTCTTTCCTCACTAGGAACTTGAGGATGGGCTGGGCCCATGAGGTGCTGCTATTTCTAAAACTGCTAGCTGCGACTTGGGCCGAGGCGGCTGGGCTGGGGCGGCGGGCTGGAGTCAGCGTCGCTTCTGGATTGATGAAGTCCCGAATCATTGGTGCAGTCCCAGGCCAAGCT